>NIVC01001884.1:0-7500 GCA_002269645.1 Macrostomum lignano | reverse complement strand
AATAAAAATATCTTTGTGATTGCTTCTGATCAGCCGGGGGGCATTTTGCACCTATCAATGAGCCAGCAATTCCCCACGACTGATGTATAAAATTAAAAAATTTGTGTCGTCAAACGAAATTCAATCTAGTTTGGTTGCGGCCTCACGTACTTTGCTCCACTTTCGTTAGTTTATAATCGCCCTATATACTACCGATTGGTTCAGGGGCCGTGGCCCAGTAGTCTAGCGTAAGCGCGGCGCTCTGGTGTGCCAGAGGCCCGGGCTCGATTCCAAGTGCAGTCACATTGATTTGGGGCTGAATTGGAATCTCGGCTTGGCGCTGCTCGTGTCATAAACGCCATTGAAGGCCAACCCCAAGGCGCAGTGAAGTGTACATGCCTAACGATAAATAAAGTTAGGGCCGCTGTACACTCCTGTGTGAGTGTGTGCCTGTGCGTATGACTGCGTACGTATCCACACGCTTGTGTGCCTGCTCAGGGGAGTCGGCGGAATAGGAGTCGGCTAATGTACCATTGTCGAACCAATTAGCAAGTTGTTTACGCCTGCAAGCATTGGGCTTCTAAACTTATCAAAGTCATTTTAGCTGCCTTTTTTATAAAATAGCTTATGTATTCTTCTTTACTACTGAACTGAAAATAGAAAGCTCTTTTACTGAGTATATATGCCTGAGTGGCCCATCTGGTTATTTTTTTAGAATCTGCCGCCCCAAGTGACGCGATTCGCACCAAACCCGCGGTTCTCGTCTCAGCTGTGCGTGATTCAAATTCGCGTCCACAAGGCCCTGCTGGCTTCAGCCGGCGATGCAGTTTTTCTGAATACTGAACTGTCCCGTCTTCAAGTCTCCAGCTCACCATGTGGGGCATAGCAGCCAGCGTCCACATTCCAGTGGTCCAGGCTGCGCACAGAGTGCAAGTTGGACGCGTCAGCTACCAGAATGACGCAGGCGGCTCCCCGGTAGTAGCCGTGCGTTAGCGACCGGTTGAACTGCTCCATACTGCAGGTGTCGTACAGAAGGGCCTGCAAGGTGGACAAACAGGCAAAATTGTGTCTGGTGGGGTAACAAAGCAGCTCAAAGCTAAGCGCGTCTGACTTTTATATTCATTCATTGCATTCATTTGAGGGTTGTGTGCAGGGGGGTTGTACACTTCACTGTGCCTTGGGGGTTGGCCCTCAAGAGCATTAATTGCACGAGCAGAGCCAAGCCGAAATTCAATTTAGTCCCAAATTAGTGTGACTGCACTTGGAATCGAGCCCGGGCTGCTGGCACATCAAAGCGCCGCGCTAGACTACCACCAATAGAAACTTACGATAAAATCGTTAGGTAAGAAACAAGGTCGCCTCTTGTACTAATAAGCACCTGAAACACATTGCAAATTTGCAATCTCGCAAATGGCCAGCAAATGGCTGGCATTATATGGTCCCGGATTGGAAAGGGAGGAAGGACTCTACTGACCTTGCTGTTGTCTGGCAGCCGGATCAAACTGGCCTCCTCAGTGCGTCTGGAGATTCTCGAAGCAGCTGCCGCGGCTGGCAGCTGGAGCCTCTGAGTCCTCGTATCCGCCTCGCCAACGCGCACGCCGCCTGATTCGCCGAGCGTCAGCCGCTGATACAAGCTGGACTTGCCCGAGCCGAAGTCGCCCAGTAGCACCACCTTGGCAACGCGGCCCTGCGCGGCTGACAGGCCGGGCGGGTCCGACCGCGAGGCTCGCTGCAGCGACATGCGGCTGTGGAGTCTGGCGAATGAGAACAGGGACTGTCAGCCTTAGCGCCGGGAATGGACCAAAACCGACTGCCATGGATACCCAGTCGGACCAGTCCACTAGAAACCTTCGCAGTGCTCCCTAAAATCTGGTTTCTGGCCGACTGTTCCGGCGTCTTGCTGATGGCAGTCGGTTGGTACGGAGATGGTAAATAAATCAATAACTGCAGAAGGCTGTGGGCACCCTGGCGCAACGCCTTCGGCCACATGGTCCCACATGCAGCGCTGACGGCTATTCTGCCCATTCAGCGGGCTCCTGAGCACACAAGAGAGCCAATACTGTACTCAGGCACAGCACTCATACACACGCTCACACAGGGTGTACAGCGGCCCTGACTTTCTTGAATCGTCACGCATGTAACACTATCTGTGCCTCATGGGCTTGAATTGTTACCTGTTGTTAGTCGCTATATCGCTATAAGAGAAATCCTTGCCTGTCCCAGTAGAATCCGAAGCGACTGTTTTATATTTGAGGAATTCCGATGACTCAACATTACATTTGACAAGAAGCGCCACTTATATATGGGAGTGCATGGGAGGTTGTGAACAGGGAAATTGGCAAGGGGGACCGTGGGCTGATTGGCCTAAATATGGACAAGAATGCGCAGAGTTTGCGCATTGTACATTGCGGGGTACAGGTGAGCTGGAGTCTATTTTACATTTACTTAGCCACACAATCTGTGATTATTTGAGCTGAGAAAATCTGGGTGAGAAGTTGGACTTATCTCAGACCTGACACCACTAAGTGACATTCTCAGGCCATCTTGGTGTCTCTCTCCTTCTCTGGCTTCGGTGCAGCAAACATATCAGAAACGTCACGTGCACCCATATTTTTCCTTGCAATATCCTTTGGTTACGGAAGAAACAAACATGAAAAATTCTCCGTATGTGCTTATACATGTACATGTTTGATAGTATTTTGATATGCTGACGTTGGCAATGAGTCCTCAAAATAGCGCCGATTATTGCTATTTGATATCATATCAGACGGTTGGGCAAGAGAGCAGCGCCGTGCAGACTTCAATGCAGATTTTACTATAGTAGTTGTAGCTTGTCCCAAATCGAAGTTAGAGAACGGAATGTACTTTGACTCTTGAATCCTCCTGACTCTACGCGAAGTCGCGGAGCTAAATATGAATTATCCTCAGACATCACGAGCAGTTGGCTACCGAATTCCGAGCCCTACTAAACAAAATGGCAAAGCGAAGAAGTTTACAAAAGCATATCTTTTACAAAAACTTGTCTAAAAACATTTTTTGCCGCATTCCTTGTATAAGCAGAAACTTCTACATGACAGGGCCCAGCTGATAAGCTGATCAACAGCAGAAGCTTAATGAGACGAATGCTTCTTGAAATTTGGTTAACAAGCCTTTGATTGACCTTTGGCCACTGATTCTACTCCAGCATAAAACGTCAAACAAGCTCAAGATTAACTAACTGTCTTGCAGTCTTTGCACGAAAACGCAAATCAGTAGTTGCTGCATTTCTGAAAAATGGAGCGATGGAGGCTCTGGCCTACAGAGGTACTTAAAGTAGGCCAGTAAGGATATAAAGCTTATTATGTTTGTGAGATATAGTGTCTGAGTGTGGAGTCGGAGGCTTCATGTATGTGGCATGCATGGCTATTGGCTGCAGCATGAATTCCTCATGCCTCAGTCTACCCACGCTTTTCGGCTTTTTCAAAAAGCCAAGTCTCATTTTTTTAATCGCTGGGTCTAATTAAGACTCGAAATCTTGAATGAAATGGCTACTGCTTTTAGTCAGATGAGAATAAAAAATAATTGTAGACTGGCGTGCAGTTGGCATGCGCAGACAGACTGCTTGGAACTTTCAGGGAAATTGAATTGCTTGCTTGCCATTCAACAACAAACTAATTAGGCAGAGAAGCTCAAGAGAAGACAACATAAGGTCCTTAGTTGGCCCAGTCTGCCCCGCGAGTCAACAATGGCCTTGGTTTATCCGCTCTTTTAAACCGCCCCCGCACCCATCCGGCCCCGACCCCATCCGCCCACGACCCCATCCGCCGCCGACCCCATCCGCCCGCAACCCCATCTGCCCTCGACCCCATCTGCCCTCGACCCCATCTGCCCTCGACCCCATCCGCACTCGACCCCATCCGCCCTCGACCCCATCCGCCCTCGACCCCATCCGCCGCCGACCCCATCCGCCCGCAACCCCATCCGCCCTCGACCCCATCCGCCCTCGACCCCATCCGTCCCCGACCCCATCCGCCCCCAACCCATCTGCTCACAGACACCGACCCCTCCCCCAGACTCTATCCGCCCCAGATCCCGATCTCCCAGAATCTATCCGCCCCAGACCCCGATATCCCAGAATCTATCCGCCCCAGACCCCGATCTCCCAGAATCTATCCGCCCCAGATCCCGATCTCCCAGAATCTATCCGCCCCAGACCCCGATCCCCCAGCATCTATCCGCCCCAGACCCCGATCTCCCAGAATCTATCCGCCCCAGATCCCGATCTCAGAGAATCTATCCGTCCCAGACCCCATCCGCCCCCAACCCCATCCACCCCAGACCCCATCCGCCCCCAACCCCATCCACCCCCGACCCCATCGCCCCCAACCCCATCCGCCCTCGACCCCATCCGCCCCCGACCCCATCCGCCCTCGACCCCATCCACCCCCAACCCCATCTGCTCACAGAATCTATCCGTCCCAGACCCCGATCCCCCAGCATCTATCCGCCCCAGACCCCAATCCCAGAATCTATCCGTCCCAGACCGTACCCACATCTAAAACCCCTCCGCCCACGCGCAGGCAGTGGTTTTACAATAGAGAAACGCGAGCATCCAGTGCTAATAACTTAAAATCCAGCTCTAGTTGGTTTATACCTCTCATAATAATTTTGAGTGAGCTACTGCTTTAAATTTTATTTGAAAAAAACAATTCTCAGAGACAATCGAATTGAAATAAAAAATTGAATTGAATTTTTCAAACAGAAGAATCGGAGTAAAATCTGCATTTTCACCACAGGAAGCAGGTAATTTTTAAAGTGTACTAAGAATTTCTGCGAAAGCAAAAAATTAAATTCTTAATTAATCTAAATTAAACAAGTAAAGGATTTAGCCTCCATACTTAACACACGTAGAGGGTGCTGATTTTTTTATTAGATTATTTTATTAGATTAATTTGAACTTGTTAATACAGTGAAAGAAAAAAATAAAATGAATACTGGCTTAAAATCTCATTCGCAAACCGAGCATACCAGTTGTTTTTTTCTGTCCAGTTTTAGCTGTCCCTGATGAAGCACAGGACAATGGTATTCTAGATTGCGTCATAACTTTTGATTAATTTTGCTAGAATTCCCATTGTTCAAAATGTCTATGGTAATTTACGTTAAGGCAATGACCTTCAAGCAATAACCGGTCATTGTTTGAAATTGACAATAAAGCAATTTACCAGGATATCATTTTAGAAAACGAACGAGTCTATGAGCGTAAAATAAAATAGTCTATGGTTGTAAGTGGGGGGCTTCGCCCCCACACCCCCATTCCCCCTTCCCACTCGGATCCTGATGGACCAATTGACCAATGAAGGTATCTGGAAGTGAGAATTCATGTAATGGCATAGACACGATAGCCGCGATGTCCGCTCGTGTCTATGGCCAATACCATGAATTCTCGCTTCCAGATACCCCCATTGTGTTTCTTTCTTGTTTCTAGTTTCTGCTCAAATTGATCACGGAAGCACTATAAAAGTTCCAACTACACACATTTAAACAGGAACTGAACTTCAACTTCTACCCCCACATGGCACTTTGGACATAATTTCGGTTGAATAGTACTACGAGTATTTGGAGCTGTGGTAAAAGTGACACTTGGCTTTGAGTTCTCTACTCTTTGTCTTCAGTGTCTTTGTAGGTTCTGATTGATTTCGCTATACACGTCCATGCTTACAGCTTTGCATTCATTTTATCTGTGATTGTTAGCCTCACAGTAAACTGTGTCCACAACTAGTCTGAGTAGTCTCCGAGATGATGGAGTTCATGATTAGATGAAATCTTAGGCACGAATCCACTAGCTGGCGTTGAATGAAGAGCCTGCTTTCTTCTTGGGGTTTTTGCGTCACAACTGGTCACCTCTGCTTTCTTAATGTTAATCTCCAGCTTGGGATTCTGACAGAATTCAGGTATGGCACAAATTGTCATGGTATTTCTGCAGCTCTTCTGGGTCCTCACTGAGTATGTCCAGGTCAGTGCAGTACAGCAGATTGATTGATGGATTGATCGAACCCGTCGATGATAAGTTCACGCTCTGCAGGCCATCAACAATTTCATCTGTCAGTCTTTCAGACTTTTGGATTGTACGAGCATATTTGTATAGCTTCTCTGGCTCTAAGTTAGCCAGCTTCTACTGTACTTAGCATCATTTTTAGTTTTTGTGAACTATATTCATCGTCATTATGTCTCAAGTGAGTATTTTGATCCGAATCCCGATAGAGATCCCGAGTTTGAAGAAGGAGACGACAGTTTTTTACACTGATGATGAATGAAAAATGGTGCAGCCAACGTTTGGCATGCATGTGACTCTGGCCTATATCAGAAGCCGAACCAGGACCCGGAGTTCCTGGGGTTAAAGTTTGCCGAGGAATGATTCTTTCAACGTTTCGCCCAGGGGATCTTATCAAACATTGTCCATCAATGTCCATCATTGATCACATTGGGGTGGCAATGTGATCTGAAGTGCCGTAAACCCGTTGCCTATTTGTCTGGCTAGACAAACCCTGACTAATTTTCGCGCACAAGCCCCAAATGAATGTGCATGGCCTCGCACCTAATCGAGTCGAATGAGCCCCTCTGCCACTCACTTGCGCCACTAATTGACCAATAGATTAATGGATTGGAAATGTGAAAAGATTTCCGATCCACCAAGCTGTTATTGACCATCAGTCGATTTTCAGCGACTCATTGGACAGGGGAGCCGCTTTGCCTGTCCGTCTCCATCTGGAGAGTCCGCCTGCATCAATCTTCAGCGCACGCCTTCCAGAAGGGCGCAGCATCTTTAACGTTCTGGCCCGTTGCTTCTGCACGTATCTTTTTCTCGGCTTTCCTCGCCTCGCCATCCACTTGAAGCTGGAAAGCCTGTGTGACACTGTGCTCCCAGGAAACGCGCGCGAAGACAAGATGAGCACAGGCTCAAGTATACTCTTTGGATTGCTCTTCGCCTCCGCTGCCTGTGGGGTGCTGACGGTTTTTTCCTTGTCAGGCTGAAGGCAGACCTGCGGGCCGTTTGTCTGAATGGATAAATGCAGGGGCGATGCCAACTTGCCTGAGGCTTGCAGAGGCTGGAAACGATTGTATGAAGCGACAATGGAGAAAAAAATCTTGTCAGTTTTCTTATGGATTTGGCATAAGCGATAGCGCTTATCAGAAGGTTTAAACTCTATCAAATGGAATAGCCGTGAGAAGTAATTATCCTGAGCGGAGATGCAAAGCGACTAAGCAGACACAACATGGCAACTGCATCGATTCTGTTTTCCGATACCTACGCAGCACTCCACTTTGCAGCTTCCTCATCAAGAGCTTGCAAGCACAAGTGCTTTTGAAAGCCACCCGAAGTCTGAATTCTTCCTTCCAGCTGCCTGAACGCGTATTCAGAAATGCTGCTTGCGAGCGGTGAAGAGGCAGAGCTGCCCCGAGCCAATGACTGGCCGCCTCCGCATCCCGGTGTTTGGCACAGCTGCTTAAAGAGGCTGGGGAGTGTGGCTGCAGATTGCTTCA
>NIVC01001883.1:147500-197377 GCA_002269645.1 Macrostomum lignano | reverse complement strand
TTCTGGAGTCAGCTGCATAGACCACACACTCCGCTCCCGTTCTAAATTCTATTAGAATTAAACTGCAGCAGTAGCAGGATGACAGTGGCAGCATGCAGTGTCCAGGGGCTCGTTGTCTCTTACATTGTTGAGGGAGGCCAGAACATTAGCCATGGCACTGCAACTGCAAGTCTGCAACTTCTTTCTGCAAGCTTTGGACTGTCACTGCCAAGCCAACTCAGACGATTCCAACTGACTCAAGAACGGGTGGTCCATGCCTCGATCCCTTATGTCAAAAAGCATTTCGGCTGGGAAAGGGAAACTATAGCTAGCCCGTAGCTGAGATGTACAAATGAAATATGTACATGAATTGCTTACAAATGGTACTTACGCTCGTACAATGCCTATATTCCTCCTATCTACGAGCGTACTCTTAAAACTTAATGTGCAGTTTGAGTAATTTTGCGAACGAAAGTAACTACTATGCAATCAAGCAACTCTTCAATTAACGTTAAGGCATGAGCAGCAGCTATCTAAATATACTAAATCTCTAAGGTTTGTATGTTTGATTAGCTACTAAGCCTCGACAGTGGGCCAACCTGACAACCTCAACTGCAAGGCAGGCATTCTCAATAATACAGATAGTCTCAGCTCAAGCATTCAGTTGTCATCCAGACCAGACGCCGTCGGCACCTTCCCGCGTGCAGACAGTAGAAAAATTTGTGCAGTTTGAATAAATTTGCAATGGAAGTGGAAATAAAACAGGAGTGTCTAGAACGATTTCTAATGCATAATATACTGATATAACAAATATTGGTGATTAACACGTTTAGTTTAGTCTGAATAAGCGTGCACATAGTCTGCGAGCGTTTTAGTTTTGTAATGTGCTGTAATGCGCTCGTAGTATGTATAGCTACGAGCCAAAAAGAGTGTTTCTATTTATAAACGAAAATTAAAATGTGACCAATAAAAAAGATATTTAATTAATTGAATGACTCATTAATGAATTATAAATTCATTATAAATTCAGACAAAGACAAAGCGTCAAGTAACAAAAACTAAACTGATCACTTGGTACAGTTGTGAATGAATATGCTAGCAAAGGGCTATTTTAAAAGTTAAAATTAAAAAAATTATTGCATGAGTGAACACCAATATTTTCTTTCCCATCTTTGGGATAATAGCTCCCACCGATTGAATCAGAGAAAAACAGATATAGCCACCATGCAGTGCAGCAGAGGGGCAAAAACGAGCTCTCATGAGCACAAGCGGGTTTGTTTAGACACTCCCAGAAACTTTGCAGGCTTTGATGGGCACCTCCAATCCTGGGTACGCCCCTGTTTGCTGTACGTAAGATGTAAGCTTCATAGCTATTGATTGCATTAGTGAGACAATCACTGCTAAAAAACAACTTTCCGGGTTAATCAAGCATCAAAGCATAAAATAAACGTCAGGTTACAGGCACAAAGTCTTACGAATCGAATTGTTTGTCATTACCTCATAGGGCTCACAAAAATAACATTAGACGAAGCTGGAGAGCCAAAGCAGAAAACTAGAGTCCTCAGAAATTTCAGTCCCAAATACCTCAAAGAACTCCAACAAGAGGAGCGGCTGAACCAAAATAACAGTATAGAAATCTGTTGCACCTATTCGTCGGTCAAAAACGTGCTGAGTTTAAAGTTAAATTATCCGACTCACTTCTGTCTCTACTGGCGCAGACTCCGCAGACTCTCGAGAGCCTCCTTCTCGCTGACGCTCTTCCAAGCGACCGGTAAATTATCGACAGGCTTTTTGTAGTACTCGCCAAGTTCTTTGACAAACGTTGCGCAGAACCACATCCAGAACTTGTTCCCGAAGTTACTTGGGTCTGGCTTGATATCCCAATATGGGAAGAAATCCTTGTAGTTCTTGTACGGATGATATTTTTCCACCTCTTCGCCTTCGGGTGCACATGATGAGGTCTTCACACTGTGCTTCCGGCAAATGATGCAGCGAAAGCTCCACCCGTCACAGGATACCTCCAATTCGCAATTTCGAAATACAAGTTGTTTTGAATCCTTTTCGTGCGTCCCTTTGACGCCCTGCGGTCTGTGCTGAATGCAGGTGTGAGGCGTTTTTTCGTTTTCATAGTGGTTGGCATCGTCTTTGCTGCATGGCTCAGAGCAGAATGGGCACTGCGCTGTGCAGCCCCAAAAACTCTTTAAAACCAGACGGTTGAGGGTTTCGCCCTGTGAGTCGCGATCAACTTCATAGATGGTAGTAACTTTGTACTTTTCTATTGTTTGCACTCTGATTTGCTCAATCGCTGGTCGAAAAAAGTCAGTAAAGTCGGAAAGGTCGATGTTAGAGTCATTTGATGGCAAAGCCGTCTCCAAATCCTGTGGAAGAACTGCCAGCTCGGATTCCACATTCTCACAAAATTTCACAATCCACTGCTTCAGAGAGCCTGAAGACTCAGTGTGAGCTTTCTCATCAGCTCTGGTAACAACAACAAGTATGGGCTCGAGTAGCTCTCTCGCAGCTGCTAACAGTCTGCTTTCATCGCTTGATGACGGCTTTTGTGACAGAAACTCGGGAATAAACTCATCAAGCCAATTCAGAGCAGCTGTCTCAGACTTGACAACATACCGCAATATTTTTTTGAACTTTCTCTTTCGTGAAAAGTCGTCCAGAATTCTCACGATCAGGTGAAACTTCCCATTTCCGATCTCGGCGATCAGCTTGGACTTCAGCTTCTCCTTCAGTCGCTGGTTGATTGCATCCTGTATCACTTTCTTCAGGTGGTCCTGACATAATCAGCTGCAATCTTGGCTCCACTCTGTCTCCGAACCATGTTGAAGAACATGTTCCTGATGCGCTCTTTGATTTTGTCAGTTTTTGCCTTGATGCTGCAGCTGTCACGAAACCGTTGGTCGAATTCGACAAAGTGCGGATAGGCATAACGAAGAGCCAAAATGACCACCTTGATTTCGAAAATGATGGTGGTGGTAGCTCTCTTAAAGTCGGTCAATTCTCGATTTAGACCATCAGCAACAACCTTCTGAACTCGGCTTGCATCAGTCTCTTCGAACCATCTGGTTGATTTGGAAATGTCGGCAACTTCTGTTTTAACTTGACGAAACACCCTGTTGCTGATTTCAGTCAGTTCACTTTTTGCTTCGTCCTTAGCATTTTCATTGGGGTCAGAGAAAATGAATCCCCCGGTAAAAGTACTGCCAAACTGTTGAGCTCTTTCCCTCTTTTTTAAGCGAATTTCAAAGAAGGAGTTATTGTCATTTTCAAAAAGCTGCTGCTCTGTCAGATCCGAAATCTCTTCCGCACGGCTTCCAGAGCAATGCTCGAAATTGAATTGATCAAGGTAGTCCCGTATCACTTGCCTCTCCTTAGGATAGCATTCGCGAAGGAAATTTTCGATTCTCGACAAAACCGATTCGCCATACTCTATCCTTTCAGGAGGCAAGTCGCCCAAAAACTTTTTCCAAAGGCTTTCAAACTTTTTCTCTACTTCATCATCAGGGCAGCCTTCGGGCATCTCTTCTGCAGCCTTCCTGGCCTCGATAAAAATGGCTTTCTCCCACTGGCTCTGCTTCGATTTCTGTTCTGTCTCAAGCAGCTGCAGATCACAGAACTGCTCCAGCTTCCTCGTGACTTCACCACCGAGCGACCTCACGTACTCAGACAGAGAATTGGCCTTGTTTGACTTCCACTGAATCGTCTGCTCACTGTAGGGGTTTTCGTCAAAGAATTTCATCAACCGGTCCATTCCATTTGTCTCACAATTGTCTTGTAGACGATGCAGCTCTATCTTCAGCCTTTCCTTTGTTTGGTGAACACTTTTGGAAGTGGTGCATTTCTGGAGCTGGATTGACGCAGTCTTTGTCAGCCACTCATTGAGTTGGACGTCGCACCGACGCTTTACATCAAAGAATTCTGACTCCATGAGATTGTAGGCCTTCATCTCGATGCTGTTTCGAAAGCTGAACACAAAGTCTTCGGACATGATGGCCGTCCACAGGTCCTTGATGCGGAGAGCAAAGTCATCAAATCCAAGAAAAGTCTTGTACTTTTCATCCAGACAATGCAAAATGTGGGTTTTGATCTCAGTTACTTTGTGCGAATATCCGGGGTTCACGGGTGCCATCGGAGGGTCTCCCAGCCACAAGTCCGACATGTAGAAAATATCTTTGTCACTGTCGAACGAGATAATGTCAGAGAAGCAGCGAACACTCGCAACCTTCTCTCCTTCGGCGGCTTCTCTTGTGATTTTGTCCAAGTCCTCCTGCATCTTGCAATTCTGATCCATCATTTTCTCCTTCGCTCCAACTGCGGGCACATTCTGGTGAACAAAGATACACCTTCTGCGCAGATCCTGCATCCTGTTTGCCATCTTCATTCTGATGAAGGCGTGAACCACAATCTGCAGAATGTCTTTTATCTCTGCGCTGTTCTCGCCCTTCAGATTGATTACAGTGACATCGCCCAAACCTAAAACAAGTGTGGCGAGCTCGTTGTCATGACGATACTTGTCAAGTCCGAGCTCAGGCGCCCTGAGTCCCTCAGTGTCGATCACGGCCACAAAGTCGAACTTACTCGAGCCAGGTTCGACAGGAACGAGCTGTAGAAAGGCGCCTCGAGTGCAGCGACCGGCGCTCACTGCGAACTTCAGTCCGAACATGGTGTTGAGCAGAGTGGACTTGCCTGAGCTCTGCAGTCCGAGTACGGAGACCGCCAAAATATTCTTCTGTCCCACAAGCTGCTTACAGTGAGTGAGCACAGAGGTCACCCAGGTGAGAGGAATGTTGCTAGCATCGCCGTCCAGAATCTCCAAGGGAATTCCCCAGAGCAGAAGGCGCGCAAAAACTTCTGGAAGAACTTCTGATTCACAACCAAAAGTTTTGTTGGTATCGTTCAGAGAACATGTGGCTTCAAAAAACTGACCGACTTCTCTGAAGACATTTTCCATGCCAATGGACATTTCGAGAATTGTTTTCTCAACTTGCCTGAGTGAATAATCAAATTTCTTTTGTAACTCGGTGCTAGTGCACTTCTCTACATCCTCAGCATCTGAAACGGTATCCTTCTGTTGAAAAATACTCTGCAGTTGAGTGCGGATATCTTTGCGATTCCTGTGAAGGTCTGGAAGCTTCTTCCTGGAGATTTCATCAAATAACAGCTTTTCCCATTGGATGAGAAGCTGTACAGGCAGGCCGCCTTCCGATTTAAAACAGCTGTTCGTTAACTGCTGCACAAAGTCTTTCATGAAAGCACTCAAATTTCTGCACCTTGCGATTTGGGTTGTCCTTTTCTCAGCTTTCTGTCTTTGGATTTCTTGAAGATCTTTTTTCTCGGCTTTGGAAGAGTTCTCTTTCTTGTGAAGCTGGCTGTACTCCATCCAGATTGCTTGGAGGGGAAGATGCTTTGTCTTGAATTCGTGCATCTCGGAATCGCTGCAGTTCATGTGCTCAATTACCTTAAACGCAGATGTCCTTGACTCTGCAAGAACATGGTTGCATTCGTCTGTTTCAAAGGAGGCATTTTGATTTAATGCAGTCAGTTTCAGGCCCTCGGTTTCAGCTAGAAGACTTTCTAGTTTCTTTGAGATCTCACTGAGCAACTGTGTCTCGTTCTTAGACTTCATTCCTCGAAACGCCCAAATTATTTCCTTAGGCAGCGATTTAAAGTCGATCTCCTCTGCCTTAACCAATCTATCTTCTTTTTTAAACACAATGAGCAGCACCTGTCGATGCCTCAATATATTAATGGCTTGTAGAACTTCAGAGCTCTCCAGTGCTTTGATTTCGACCATCAGAACAACAATATCTGCCACCTGCGCAACAGCCTGGAACTCCTTGCTATGCTCAAGCAGATCGCCTCGAAGATTTGCCAGCACAAAGGCTTTGCTGAATGTGCTCGATGGGCCTTCCGACGGCAGGAAAACTGTGGCCTCTACCAACCCGTTTGTGCATTGTCGTCTGACGTCTCCGTTGTTGCAGTCGTGGTGGAAAAACGTATCCAAACTGCTCTTGAACAAAAGGCTGTTCAGCAGCTTCGACTTGGAGGTGCCGATCTCTCCAATTCGAGCAAAGCAGACGACGGGAAAAGGGTGCTCGGAGACCAGACTCGTTTCCAGATACCGACCCTGACAGTCTCGGTATTCAACTACGATGTCTCTGAGGTTCCACTGACTCAGAGTGAGTTGACCCTCACGGTCACTGTATATGAATGGAAATGCGAGCTTGCAGGTGAACAGAGCTTTGCACAGGATCTGCTGCACCTCAGGATCGCAGCAGAGAAAGCACGCCTGAAGAACGTCCATCGGATTAAGCGAATCTGGACTTTCGAAATCACAGAAAGGGTCTTCAGCTTCTGGCTCCGTGTCTTTCTTAGCAATTGATTTGTCTCTTGCAGTCCTATCGTAAGCAAGAAGACCTCTGAGAACAGTCCAACCCAGCCGATCGATTTCTGTTTTTTTAGGCTCCTGAAAACTGTCACTGTAGAGTCGCACAACGTCTGAGAATGAAAATTTCTGTTTGATACTTTTCAGCTGCAGCAACTCTATCACTTTAAGAATCGCTGTTGGGGTATCACCATTGAAAGCACCACTGCTGTCTTCCTCGGTCATCTCATGACTGGCATCTTTGGCGACAGCCTCGCCCTTTCCCTCAGTCTCCTCATGACTGGAATCTTTGACGACATCCTCGCCCTTTCCCTCAGTCTCCTCATGACTCGAATCTTTGACGACATCCTCGCCCTTTCCCTCAGTCTCCTCATGACTCGAATCTTTGGCGACAGCCTCGCCCTTTTCTTCAGTCTTATTTTTACTACTTGCGTCTTTGGCCACATGTCGCCGCCTTCTTCTTGATTGCCTCGCTTTTACGTTGAAGCAACAGAAGCTTAAACTGATTTTTCTCGAAGCTTCCGCTGTCTCCATGAGCCCTAGAATGTAAATTAGTCAGTCAGTCATTACAGGAGTATTAAAAAGACAAAAAAGAACAAGTTCAGGGAACTCACCTGCAGCCTCCTCGGTCTCGCCGTCTTGAATGAGACCCTCAGCCATGCAGATTCCGGCTCCTGGAAGGCCAGACAGAATTTCGCTGCGCTCTGCAGGCAACAACAGGCGATGAAATTCTGAAGAAGGGACGGAAAGCTTAGCAGAGGTCTATCGCATACGATGGATAACCCGTACAACAATCCGACGTCGCACCGACCTCTGAACCGACGTCGTACGACGTCTATGTAACATTACGTGTTTCCTATTGGTCGGACGTCGGGCCGACGTCGAAGTCGTAGTCCGAAAATTTATTTCGCGCTGCTTTAACATTTATTTTCGCGGGATGAACTGGCAAGCAATACTGTTATGCTTAATTTAATTATTTAAGGCGAATAACGTGAATTAAGGCGAATTTAATTTTTCGACTACGACTTCGACGTCAGCCCGACGTCCGACCAATAGGAAACACGTAATGTTACATAGACGTCGTACGACGTCGGTCAGATACGTCGGATTGTTGTACGGGTAAAGTATAAAACAGTGAGTCACCTTCACACAAAAACCTCTTTGGTGTCGATGGAGATCAAAATAAGTTTACTCGTAACTACTTCAAGCTCTCTCGGCTTGCAATTCTGGGCAGCAATCCTGAAACGAATATATACCAATGGATCGTGGATAAAACCACGGAAATGCCGCGGACTAGCCGATGCAAAAGGGAAGTTCCTTTTTGAAGCAACTCCAGGGTTGCAAGCAAGGGCTGTGCTTAGTCGGCTTTGATTTACATTTAGCTAAAAATACGTAGCATCGGAGCAATGCAGCCGCAATTTGATGGGTAGGTTGTACTCGTACATGATCGCGTACAGGGCGCTATGTGACTACCGCTGGATTGTTCTCGAAGAGGGGAGCGAGACATCAGCTACAGCAGAAAGACAATACAAGTACATTCTGAGCATTCTCTCTCCCCACAGTTGGTTCCTCCTAAAAGGAGAGCGGGCGACCGTACATCGGCCAGGAACTTTTAGCTAGTTCCCTTTTATCTTTTTTGTTTATTTTTTACCCCAGACAGTTTTTCCTGCACCTGAATAGAGGAGCTGAGACGCACCAAAAAAGTTGTTCTAAATTTTACTTTGACCTTTTGAGCATGGAGTAGCGCTTTTTTTACATTTTTGGTAAAAATAATTACGGGAGAAGCTCCTATAGCTAGAAGATGACAAGAGAGGAGAAGGGAGATTTTGATAGCCAGTGATAAAAATTACTGCTTTTCGAAATCGGAATTCAGAATGAAAACAAAATGGACTTTTGAACAATTCTGCCAACATGTGTCATTTAGCTATCATATCGAAGTCATAGCGGATTATATAGGACACTGCTGGGACTTGATGGCGTTGACTATTCACGGACAGAGAGTACTTGCAGCAGCGTGTTCCTTACAACCGCGAAATGTACTTTTATATTAATCCAATTTCGTAAATACTCGGACCACAGAGACCGTTCGCGTGACAACAAATGGGGCCAATTTTTTCGTGCGATCACATGGCTTGTACATTTCGGGGTCGTACCTATAGAGCTGTCGTAGCGTAAGTTCGATCGTACGTCGGAACTTTTACACTGCGAAAATGAGAGCTAATATCGATCTTATCTTACGATGGCTTAATACGATGGCCCATCGTCTTTGTCGCTCTGTGAACCAGTTGTGTGATTTGATGGTTAATTCATTGGCGGTGTGAACTGTGAACAAGCCGTAAATGTGTTATCTGGCTAGGCCGCTAGAGCCTCAGAAGTCCATACACGATATTACAGGCACATAAAGTTGGCCGCTTGCTGCCTAAGCTTGACCTGGTGTGCTCACTGCATGCTCCGAATGACAATTCGAGAGACTGCAGAACTGTTTCTACTCGAATTGGCAGGCCCCTGCCGAATAACTATGCTCCCTATTGGAACTTCCATAGCGAAAAATTATTACTCAAATGACAATAAACGTCCCCTTCTATCACTTTGATTTTGTATTAAATCCATACAAGTCAGACTTAAACGATTATTTGAATTGCAGCAAACAAACTACTTTTAGTAGCAACCTGGACCACTTCCACCTCAATTTTGCGCAACCAGTTCAATTTGGTGTTAATCCTAATCCAGCTGCAGAAAATGGGTCTAGATCAAGAAAACAAAATCTTAAACTGAAAGCTGAAGGTGGAAATCGGATGCAGATGACAACTCAAACTGGAAGCTGAGGATGGAAATCGGATGCAGATAACAACTCAAACTGGAAGCTTGAAGGAACACAATTCCATTGCCTACCCTCTTACGAGCTACTACGATAGTTTGACTCAGCTTACAGATAAATAATTTCATAAATTTATCAAAAATTTATTGAACAGCACTATAATCTGGCGGTGAACTCGTATATTTACAGGCCATCACTCGTATATGAGCACCTTTTCTGCACATTATTTCAGTACAAAATCTGCAGCATCAAAACAATGAAATTAAAGCCAAAAAATTGCAGTTTAAAACGCGGAATAAAATATTAATATTTATTATAGCAAAACGTTCACCGAAAAAGCGTCCAAGTGTTCACAGGAGGCCGCTGTCCAGGTCGGAGCTGTCCCGGCTGGGAAGGAACTTGGCCGTCAGACTGACCAGGTGTCGCTGAATGGTGTCCCGATTTGCCTCGAGCGAGTGGACCGTGACCAGCTCGAATCCGGCGTCCAGCAGTCTCTGGTCTGCGCTCGACTGCTCCCACTGGATGAGGTAGCTGAACTGGAGGCTCCTGTCGCGTCGGTAGAGCTGAACCTCCTTCCTGCGAGCGAACTCTCCGCCTGTCTCTGAACCCGAAGCCCCAGAGCTGGAGTGGTCGCGCTCGCGAGCCTTCACGGCGTGGGCAGCGTCGCGCAGGGCGCCGATGGTGGCAAGGATGCGCTTAGAGAGGCCCTTCGGGTGGCGACCCCAGTCGGGCGTCGGGGCGACGATTTCGTCGCTGCGCCGGTCCACCAGGGCGAAATGCACCAGGCCGATGTAGTTGGCGAGCACGCTGGACGAGGCCAGGTTTCTGCGCGCCTTTACGTCCAGAAATGGCAGGTAGTCCTGGAGGTCTTTTCTACAAGCCTGGGCAAGGTCCTGCACAGCCTGGCACACTGTGGCCGTCATCTTGAAGGGAAACTGCAGGAAGAGGTTCTCAAATACGCCTTTCATGACGGAAGACTTTAACTTATGCAGCAAGTTCTCTACCGCATTCAGGTACAAGTCTACGGTGCGGAAATGCTCGCTCCCTGGAGCTGCCCGGCTCAGGTGATCGTTGACATCGCGCATTGCTCGTTCGCAGGCGGGCGCGAAGCTGGCAGCGACTCCTGGCGGCTCCCTCAACGTCCTGATCAGCTCGACGAGGAGTCGTCTAACCGAGTGCAGCTCGGCGCAGATGGCAGCCTGCATTGCTGCCAGGTCGTCAACGGGTTGGCTTACATGGCTCAGGGCTCGGTCCGCCGCTCGGTGCATTCGATCTACCAACCGGGCCACGGAGCGCGGCTCCACAGCTTCTAGTGCCAAGAATACAACATTTCCCGTCATTGGTACGAAGTGAGCTTTGAATGGAGATAAAGTCGATGTGGTAGTGTTCAGAAACACAAGCATAGCTTTGGACTCTGATGGAGAGCTTTTGTTCAACTCAATCTGCTGCACCAGAGGATAGTGAGCATTGTGCTCCAACTCGATGCAACTGCCAGATGAGGAAGTAGATTGCCGCTGAGATGTCCCAAATGCGCCATTTATTCGTTCGGGTGTCGTCGCCAGACCGGAACTCCGCGGACTGTGAGGGGCAGAGAGGACGAACTCGTTGCACGAGTGGAAGGCAGAGGAAACATCGCTGTTGCTTGAACTGTTGGTCGGCTCAGCGCAACTGTTGAAGGTGGCTCCTTCTGGTTCCTTGTAGCGGCTCTCATCGTAGACGTCAAACTTTGGGAACAGAGCGGGCACCAGAGAGATTAGAGTGAGAAAGTCCTGGGCTACAAGCTTACTTGTCCTCTCGGTAGAGTACAGGCACAGCAGCTTGGTGCCGCAGACAATCAGCACGTGCTCCACACCGCTCAACTCTCGACGTCTTCGCTGGAAGCCGCGCTCAATCGACTCGATAGCCTTGGCCTTGATGCTGCCCTCCACCTTGACGCGCTCCACCGCAGAAAATGTGAACGCCAATTCGTGCGTAAACAGAGTCTTCCAGCCGGACACCATGCTGCCAACCAGGCTGAATGCGCCTTCTTTGTAATGCTTCAGTGTCTCAAAGTAAGGTCCCACCAGCGACCGCAGCTGCCGCTCCACATTGGCTAGCTGCTTGGCCGGCGGGCAGAATGTTTTTGAGCCGAATACACCGATCATGAGGAAGTCCTCGCACCGTCTGAATACAACTTCCTCACTGTTGGCCAGTACAACCCGGCGATAGGCGGACTGCTGCGTTCTCATCAAGTTGTAGGTGGTCAGTAAGGGCGAGAAGAGCTGCACAAGTACGTCCAGCGTCTGTCGGGACACGCCAGCTATCTCTCCAGCCTCGTTGGAGCCGCGATAAGCGGCCAGCAGGTTGGCCAAGTAGGCTTGATCCGCATGACAGAACACAATGTCATTCACCGAGTTGAACACAACCAGGATTTTCATGCTGTTAGACGTTTCTGCGCTCGCATATCTGTGCGCGACTAGAGGCTTACTTTATAAAGGCTCCTTCTGTACTGTCCTGGCGTACGGCTGCGTGCGCGGCCCAACTGCAGGCTGTGCGGGGCAGGAAACTCGCGTACACTCGCCTTTCCACCGGCATGACTAATGCGTAGCTATTTGTTTCACTTTGCTGCCAGGTGACCTTCCTATCATTTTTGACGCGCCCTACCGAGACTTTGAGTACGAAGTCTCTGCATTTACAGTGTTTAAAAACTCTGGTGAATGTCTATGCGCACAAGTCCAACTGTGCGTTCTGGCTTGATTCGGCCTCGAGCTAGTTAGGGTAACCCGTTTTTAATTGAGAAAGATAGCAAAATCTGTTAATGAATTCGTACTTAGGCTTTGCAGTGAGAGCGGCAAAACTGCTCAAATCGTGACTCGCTTCACATTGCCTATGCGATAAGAGTAAAGAAATGGGAAATGCATGCTTGCCCTTAATCTTTCTGAATGCAATGTGGGAAAACAGTGAGTCTATAGTTGCCATAATGTAAGGCTCTGTAAGGGATAAATTACAAGATTATGGGGATGTGAGCATGGCAGGGCAGCGCCGTAAACTTTTTAATTTCCCAGCTTCGCTTTGTACACTTTAATTATTATGCACACTCTGTACTATACTAACGTGAGTTGAGTACAGAGCCGGTATATGTTGTGCTATACAAGCGCGAGCGCCCCCGCAATAAACCGTCAAATCGTGGGTTTGAGTTTCAAACAGCATGCAGCTGACATTTTGGGTAGCGAATTTGGTGTCAGGTGCGCCCAATTGAAGTGTCAGAAGTGTAGAAATTGCGTGTGTCAAAGCAGTTCCGTACTTTTGACACTCCCAGCTGCGCTTAATTGGCACATGCACAAAACCATGATATGAAGTGCTGATATGGCTAACTGAGGAGTTCGAGAATATTTTTGGACCCAAAATCGATATCTGAGCTGTGAGGAGAGCCTCAAAGTTTAATTTTGTGCGCTTCATAAGAGCGCGTATTGCATAATTGGTTTGTGACAATATTTAAAGAAAAACACTGTTTCTAAAAATCCGGATTTTTTGGTAAACTGAAGTCTATTTTAACTTTAATAAAATTATCCTTTTAAACTATTACTTAGCTGTTTTTAGTGGAAAACTTAAAGGAAAGGTTAGTGTTAGGGTTGGTACAGTTAAGGACAATTCTTGATTTTTATTTGCTTCCGTGGAAATCGTTCTTTATACAACAAATACCCAGCCTCCGTCAAATGCCAAATGGACCCTTGGACAGTGCTCCCTGTACCATGTATCTCCCGATCTTATTATGTCATGAAACTACTTTAAGTAGCACTAACAAAGACGACTTTTAAGTAGGACGGGAAACCTCGTTTCTTAGAAAAATTTTAGAAGGCAGGTTTTCCCGAAAAATACACTACGGAGATTAGGAAGTTCTCATTTTTTCAGCTCAAAAATTTGCTATTGCATTTGATAGGATACAGATCCAGTAGTGTTCATCTTTTGATATGTTGTACGTGCTTTTCTTATTGCTCTATCGATATTCATAGAGCTTTTCGTTCAGAAAATTAGGATTCAATGTTAATTTTTTATTCTACGTACATTTCCTGTACCTAAAAATCATAAAAATGCATGACACAGCTCGAATCCTTGGTTTTATGAATCTATTTTATCATCTCTGTTACAAAAATTTGCTACACAGTCAGCTAATTAAGAATGATAAAATAGACTCATAAAACCAAAGGTGCCATTTCAATGGTTTTTAGGCATAAGACACATGCAAATGTACGTAGAAAAAAATCAACATAGAATCCTAATTTTCTGAACGAAAAGCTCTATGAATATCGATAGAGCAATAAGAAAGGCAAAACATATCAAAATATGAACACTGGATCTGCCTCCTATCAAAAGCGCGCAATAGCAATTTTTGTGCTGAAAAAACGAAAACTTCTTATGTCCGTAGTGTAAATTTTTCGGAAAAAACTGCCTTCAAAAAAAATTCCAGAAACGAGGTTTCCCGTCCTTTACTTAAGTCGTCCTTGGGCCTTTTCATATTGCTTGTTCTGGTTCCAGAACCAGAACCAATTTGTGAAGTATAACTTTTTGTCTCCATAACTAGAGGGAGATACGTGCTATAAAGTTTTTATTATTAAATGACAATCGCCAAGAAGAAAGTGAAAAATTGTTCTAAGTGAGGTTGTTAAGGCAGTCAAACATTCAACAGAATTAAGTAGTTATACTGCTGTTTTTTCTTGGAAGATCCGAACCGATTCTGATTCTGGAATTGGTAATATGAAAAGCCTCCTTGAGCACTCACTAATCGATTAGTCAGTAATTATTTCATTCGTCTTTATTTGTGCCCTAAAATACGAAGTAAAACGTTTAAAATTAATTCATACATGCTGCAGTTAAATGTTATCAAAATTAATTTTACCTAACGAAAAAGTACAGAAAGCATTTCTTGTATAGTTTGTTTTGTTTCATCCAATATTTGGATAATATTTTAAAATGGGGTCTCCCTAAAACACGCACCGCACCGCCCCGACCGCTACACATTATAACATTTTTGTCAATGCAGTATTTTGATTGCAAAGAAAACTATTTGTTGTAAGAGTAACAGAATAATTAACTTTAATTATTACTTTAAATATTATTATTATTTTTCATATTCTTGTTTGCATTATTAAATTAAATTATTATTATTTTATTAATATTATTAATTGTATCACTTATTATACACCGAATTTAATATTTTAAAGTAAAACAAACTAAATTTTATAAAAGCTTAAAGCTTAACATAAAACGCATTTTGAAATGTCTTCAGTTATAGTCCAATTTGTTTTAACGTGTAGCGCTGTGGGGCGGGGCGGTGCGTGTTTTAGGGAGACCCTTAAAATGCCGACCGAATGTTTATTTTACGGCACGCCTCACTTTTTACATAGACAATAGTAAATAGTTAAATTTCCTTCTGTTTATAGATACAAATAATAACTACAACTAGCATCGTTTTCTGTGTGTTTTTAAGTACTTCGCACTCAAAAACATTATAATGCTGATCAAAGAGTAGTAAGTTCTTATGTTTTATACCATTCTGCTTGTGTTGAAAACTTAGTATGTATATATTAGTATAACTTGTCTTAGTTAAGATAGTTAAGAAACACATGGTATCTCTATGCATCTTAATAGGGCATTCTCACTTATATTTTTTTGAAGGATTTATATTTACTCTGTTAGGCCTACCTCTCATTGTGCCTACCAGTCACACTTATTTAGGTTTTGTCAATTAATAATATATTTTTATGCAGCTTAGTATATTTTTATTTTATGTTACATTTTAGTATATTTCTTTTTTCAAATGCAATTATGCTTAGTCTCTCTCAATAATAGAATCAATTGCATAGCTTAGATTCTTTGTGAGACACCTTTTGAAAGGATAAAAGGAATGCCACACTTTGAGACATGGCGACCATGTCTATAATGCAGAAACTTATAGACACGGTGGCCATGTCTCTAATAATGACTAGGTCCATACTTATAGACATGGCCACCATGTCTATGTCTATGTCAATGAAACTTGCATGGCAGCCATGTCATTAATATTGAATGGGTTCACACTTAGAGACACGGTGGGTGGCTATATCATTAATATTGAATAGGTTCATGCTTAGAGACACGGTGGGTAGCCGTGTCTCTAATATTGGAACTTATAGGCATGGCTGACATTGCCATGTATATAATCATTGATCAGATGAAAAGATTGATCAATTGAAAAGTCTGAGTTTTTTATTTTGAATTTTATAAAAATTAAATTAAAATTAATTTTTAAGAGTAACAGAAAATCATTTTAAAGTGCGGCCGCAAATATATATGTAGCTACTGAAAAGAAATATTTTTTGATACATATTGGACACACTTTAAGATTTAGTGTTTTTCTTAATAAAAATTTAATTTAGTTTAATTCAATTTATTTTTTATTTTAATTAAAAAACTTAAAAAGTTCTAGATTGAAAATTTTCTATTTGCTAAAAAAATACAAATTAAAAAATACTCTGACCACTTTGGAGTCAAACCTAGCTTACACTCAATCCAAGGCAATTGACATATCCACTAAGCCACTGTTTGCTTATGAGAGAGCGCTATAGAACACATGTTTTATATTGATGATTATAGCCATGCCTATAAGCTCAAATAATATAGACATGGCCACCATGCCTATAAGTACTCCATAAAAAGAATATCAATGACATTGTTAGCATATTTTATAATATTATAGATATATTTAAATCATTTTTAAATAGAGTCTATGATGTTAGATATTATTATATATTACAATGTAAATATATGAGGGTTATCCCAGAAATAGTGGGAAAAACTAGTACAGAGGCTAATTGAAATTGTGATATTCAAATTTGATGCAACTTGCATCATAAGTAAAAAAAATCCAACAGTTGTTTTGCTTTTTAAATGGGATAAAAATGTCAATTCATTCAAAAGTTGTGCCTATAAATAGAACAAAGGGTAGGGGTTGAATTACACCAAGTTGAAGGGTATAATAAATGAACAATAAATTACTCCTATGTGATTATATGCCTACATATATAACTATATATATAAATATTTAATGCTTGTATACCTATATAAGGGAATTGATAGAATGGGTAGTAATGTCTCTTAATAGTTATAAAACAATGTTTCCTAATGTATACCATAGTGCACATAGCCCACTTGCCTGCCTCTATCTAACTAAGTATATATCAAGAGGTTTATTATATTATAGTAAGATTACTTAGAACAAGTACTTGCCCCATTAAGAGTATTTAGTCATTGAATTTTTTTATCTAGGTTCTGATTAATTAAAATCATGTTTACCATAATTTCAAATGTATTTTAATTGTTCTAATATTTTATTATATTTTTGTGGCAGAAACACTAATGGTTATAAATTCAATTTATTAAACATGTTTTTTTATTTTCTGAATAAATCAATAATCAATAATTAGCATTCCCTTGGGTGTTTGAAACCAGATTCCTAAGACACTGTCCTACCCACCTATTGTGCAGTCGCGTGATCCTGCCCATGACAGTGGAGGAGTACCAGATTGCCCAGCTCTACTCCGTGGCTGAGGCCTCCAAGCAGGAGACTGGCGGAGGTGAGGGTATTGTTGTGGTGCACAATGAGCCCTTTGATGTTGCCGCCAACAAGTGGCCACCAAAGACGCCGCTGCTTGGCAATAGAGGCACTGGCCAGTACACCTACAAGATCTACAAGCTGCAGAAGTGAGTTCACATTTGCCTTTCCTTTGGTACACAGGTAAAGCTGGTTGCTACTTGGCTGTCACCCTCCCAGCTGCTCAGATTAGGTTGTCATCCCCCAGATCCTCAGATAAGGCTGTCACCTTCCTGGATGTTCAAATTAAGCTGTCGCCCTCCCGGATGTTTAGATTAGGCTGTCACCCTCCGGGATGTTCACCCCCACCCCATATTTTCAGATATTAGGCTGTCACCCGCACCCCATATGTTCAGATTAGGCTGTCACTCCCACCCCATATGTTCAGATTAGGCTGTCACTCCCACCCCATATGTTCAGATTAGGCTGTCACCCCACCCCATATGTTCAGATTAGGCTGTCACTCCCACCCCATATGTTCAGATTAGGCTGTCACTCCCACCCCATATGTTCAGATTAGGCTGTCACCCCACCCCATATGTTCAGATTAGGCTGTCACCCCCACCCCATATGTTCAGATTAGGCTGTCACCCCACCCCATATGTTCAGATTAGGCTGTCACCCTCCCGGATGTTCACCCCCACCCCATATTTTCAGATATTAGGCTGTCACCCGCACCCCATATGTTCAGATTAGGCTGTCGCTCCCACCCCATATGTTCAGATTAGGCTGTCGCTCCCACCCCATATGTTCAGATTAGGCTGTCACCCCACCCCATATGTTCAGATTAGGCTGTCACCCCCACCCCATATGTTCAGATTAGGCTGTCACCCCCACCCCATATGTTCAGATTAGGCTGTCACCCCCACCCCATATGTTCAGATTAGGCTGTCACCCCCACCCCATATGTTCAGATTAGGCTGTCACCCCACCCCATATGTTCAAATTAGGCTGTCACCCTCCCGGATGTTCACCCCTACCCCATATTTTCAGATTAGGCTGTCACCCGCACCCCATATGTTCAGATTAGGCTGTCACCCGCACCCCATATGTTCAGATTAGGCTGTCACCCCCACCCCATATGTTCAGATATGTTCATATGTTCCCAGATCCCATTCAGCAATCTCAAATCTGTCTGAATGACGTCAAACAATGCCTGGAATGTTTAGCTTGGAGTACAAAGCGATGGCATTAACCATTGGGTCAGAATGTACTTTGGGCTCCGAAGTGTTGCTGTTGTGAACGGGATTGCGGTTCCAATTGCTGTCTGTGAACTGTTAGCTGCGTCAGACAGAGAGAGAGGCGAGTGTCTATTGTCTCTCCTGGCCCTGTCCACATCTCTCCGAAGAGAATGTGTTTTCACTCCCTATAGAGTGAGCTGGGGTGCAAGACTTGGCATTTCGTCTCTGAGCTGCGCTACAGGCAGTGCCAAGTGTCTCTCGAGTGTGCAGCAATGTACTTTTTTCAACTTTTGTTCGTGTGCTCACCGATGCGGTGAGATAGTCGCGTGATGTTAGACTGCTATCCGCACTGGCGGTGACGGAATTTTTTATATTGCCAAGTCTTCAGATCGAGTGACTGACAGACTACCAATGCACTGGGGCGCGAAAGAATTTTGCGTGAGGGATAAAGGGCCATGCTTAAGATGCAGGGTGTCAGATAAAGGACCATGAGACGCAGAGGTGAGAGGGCCATGAGATGCAGGATTGATGAGGGACCGTGAGATGCAGGGTTGGTGTGGGCCAGGAGATGCAGGGGTGAGATCCGAATCCGGCCCAACCTCCTCCAGCAAGGTGCCGAAGTTCATCCGCATGCTGGCGCCGTCGGGCTCGCTGGAGATGACGGAGACAGCCTGGAACGCCTACCCCTACTGCCGCACTGTGGTGGAGAACCCCGGCTACATGAAGGATAATTTCTTCATCAAGATCGAGTCCATGCACGTGCAGGACGCCGGCACGCAGGAGAATGTGCACCAGCTGCCGCCGAACCTGCTTCAGAAGCGCGAGGTTGTGTACATCGACATCGGCAACGACAAGCTGTACTCAAACTCCGACTACAAGCGCGAGTTCGACCCCAAGCTGTTCAAGTCCTCCAAGACCGGCCGCGGCCCGCTCACCAACCGGCCCTGGTGGGAGAACTTCGACGGCCCGGTGATGTGCGCCTACAAGCTGGTCACCTGCGAGTTCAAGTGGTTCGGCCTGCAGGGCCGCATCGAGAGCTTCATCCACACTGTGAGTTGCGAACTGCTGCTGTGCGCTGCTACCGGTGTAGCTGGGCCCTCCCAGTGCTGCTTCTGCTTCCAGTCACTGTCATCGTATCTCACTGGGCTACCCCTCACTAGATACCCTCATTAGATACCCCTCACCAGATACCCTCATTAGATACCCCTCACCAGATACCCTCATTAGATACCCCTCACTAGATACCCTCATTAGATACCCCTCACCAGATACCCTCATTAGATACCCCTCACCAGATACCCTCATTAGATACCCCTCACCAGATACCCTCATTAGATATCCCTCACCAGATACCCTCATTAGATATCCCTCACCAGATACCCTCATTAGATATCCCTCACCAGATACCCTCATTAGATGCCCCTCACCAGATACCCTCATTAGATATCCCTCACCAGATACTCTCATTAGATACCCCTCACTAGATACCCTCATTAGATACCCCTCACTAGATACCCTCATTAGATATCCCTCACCAGATACTCTCATTAGATACCCTCACCAGATACCCCTGGTTAGATACCTTCACCAGATACCACTCATTAGATACCCCTCACCGGATACCCCTCACCAGCTACCCCTTACCGGATACCCCTCACCAGCTACCCCTTACCGGATACCCCTCATCAGCTACCCCTCACCGGATGCGCCTCGCCCACCCGCAGATGGAGCGCCGGATCTTCACGAACTTCCACAGGCAGGTGTTCTGCAGCATGGACCAGTGGTACGGCCTCACCATGGAGCAGATCCGGAAGTGGGAGGAGGAGACCAAGAAGGAGCTGGACGACCAGATCGAGAAGGGACCCGCCCGCGGCGTCCGCGAGGACGACTGACGCTCCAAGCCAGACCGCGGCTTCCTCCATTTCTAAGACTGACTGATTGCCTGTCTCTGAACTGCCTGCTCAAATCTCTGCAACTCTGTGATGAAGCTGGCGCAGCAGTACGGATGGGGCGAGGTTAAGTTCTGTAATCCGCTTTCCACTTTTGTTACAAGCCAGGCTTTCTCTTAGCTATTTTCAGTGTCCGGACTTCGACCGCCCTTCTGTTAATTTGTCCATCTATCTCAATTGGCAGACCGAATCTTTCAGCTCTTCCCAGCACAGCCGCCAGTACCGTCTTTATTTTTAATATGCGATTTTTCATATTTATAATAATGATTTTGCCTGCTCTGCCAAGTGCCATCGATTATTGATTAAACTGTGCGTGCCTTTCGTGTCTGTTTTGATTGTAGTTTGGGTTCCTGCTTTCGATCCAACTTACTGATTCTATTACGATTATTATTAGTTCATAAATATATATGGAATACTCTTCGCACCTTGATGTCGCTGTTCTGTCGCGGAGACTGGGCCGGATCGGCAGGGTGCGTGCGGCTCGGCGATCTCGTTTCTTAGAAAATAATTGCGCTGTTGCGGCTTCGGTTCTTTTTTATCTTCTGCTGCTTTTTGCTTGGCTTTTTTGTGCCCCTGTTTTGATTCAAGTACAGCGGTGTGCTAGTGCTGTGCTGAGTGTACTATGGGTGTGCTAGTGCTGTGCTATGGGTGTGTGCTAGCGCTGTGCTATGGCTGTGTGCTAGCGCTGTGCTATGGGTGTGCTAGTGCTGTGCTATGGGTGTGTGCTAGTGCTGTGCTATGAGTCTGTGCTAGTGCTATACTATGGTGTTACGTTAGAAGTCAAGGCGAGTGTGTGCGAGCTACGAAACGCTTAAAGCCAGCGATGGGCAGAGAGCCGATATATATATTATTGTTTAGTCAAGTGCAGTGAGCAATGTACATTGTACGCGTCAATGGGGGACTGGGGGCAGGTGCACTGAGAGAGAAAGAGAAAGACTGCACGTCGGCTAGCCAGCATCGATCATTACACAACACCTTACATTGAAAAGTACGAATATAATGGCACGAAAATAGTAGAACGAAGATAGTAGCACGAATAGAGTCGCACGAAAACAGTTGAATGGGGAAAAATAAAAACATTGAAATATTTTACGATCATATGGAACAATACAATATTAATGTTGAAAAATATCATTTTAGACCGCTTTTTAAATCGCACGCTTGAGCAGCAAAGGCAACACATCAACTTCTGCTATACCTCCTTTCACCAAAATTATAGAAACTTAAAAAGAGCTTTCAGTTCCTTTAAATTCAGTCAACAGTCAGTTTTCACTCAAAAGTTCACCACGAGGCCTGGTACCTCTGCGGCTGATGGACAAGCCGACCTCGCTTGGTCCGGAACCCAGAGTCGTCCGAGCTTGAGCACGGTTGCACAGATGCCGGCTGCTCAGCTGGCTGCACTGGCTCTGCAGGCTGCTCTGTCGCGGGTTGCACGGCCGGTTGCACGGGTGCCTGCTGGTCGTCCGCCTCCGACAGATTGACATCCTCATCAGCCACTGCCACTGGGTAGCTTTCATGGAATGGCACGCCGATCTCACGTGGCCTGATAAACCGCCGGTTGCGCCTGAGCAGCTGGCCCGACTCCGTGCGAAGCCAGTACGACCGCGGGCTGCCGTCCAACTCGCTGTCGACCTCGGCAGCCACCCAGTTCCGACGATCGCACTGAAGCCAGATCGGCTCGCCGACCTCCAAGCATCGAAGTGCGCGCGCACCGCGGTTGTAGAGCTGAGCTGCCCGGGTCCGCTCCTTCTGGAATGCTTCGATGCTGGCATGCACGTAGGTCTCCCGAGGCCGCAGATCTTGCACCGTTGTCGGCAGGTCGCACCGCAGTTTCCGGCCAAACGCCATTTCCGCCGGGCTGGGGAAGCCGCTGCCGACCGGCGTGTTGCGATAGTGCAAAAGGGCCAGTGCCAGGCTCTGTCCAGTCTCCTGGCACTTCTTCATCATATTCTTGGCAGTCTGCACATATCGCTCTGCTTTGCCGTTGGACTGCGGGTAGGCCGGACTCGATGTCCGGTGCTCCACTTGAAATCTGGTCATGAACTGGCGGAACTCTCCTGCGGTGAACTGCGGCCCGTTGTCACTGATGAGCTTCTCTGGCACTCCAAAGTTCTGGAAATGATCTTGGAGCACCTGAACTACTGCCAGGCTTGTTGTCGACCGCAGGCGGGTGATGCTCATCCAGTGGCTGTAGGCGTCTACGTACACCAGGTGCGCAGCGCCCCGGAACTCGAACAAGTCGGTCGAGCAGACTTGGAACGGAAACTCGGGCATTTCAACGGTCATCAAAGTCTCTTTTGACTGGGCCTTCATGTTACGCTGGCAGGCCTCGCACTGGCTGACAGTTCGCTCGATGCAGGTGCGCATTCCTGGCCAGTAAAAATAATCTTTGGCTTTCAGGTCCATCTTGACGATTCCAGGGTGTCCAGCGTGCAAAATTCTTAGGATCGAGCTTCTGGCGCTGCCGGCTGGCACGTAGATGCGGTCCTTCAGGCACAGGAGTCCTGAGACGAAAGTCAGATCATGGCGAAGATCCCAAAATACTCTCAAATCGTCAGGTAGTCGGTTTCGATGCTCGGGCCATCCGGCTTGAATGACCTCCTGCAGACGCTGGCTCGTCTGGTCTGCAGCCGTGGCCTTCTTGATCATTGTCAGAATCTCGCGGTCTTCACTGAAGCATCGCTCCACAGCTAGCACTTGTCCGTCCAAAGCTTCCTCCAGCAGAAGCGTCAGGCTGTCCGTCTTTCCGTGAGCTCGGCTTAGCGTGTCTGCGACGTACAGCTCCTTTCCTGGTGTGTACTTCACACGAATGTCGTAGGGCTGCAGCTGCAGCAGCAAGCGCTGGATGCGCGGCGTGGTGTCACAGAGCTGCTTCTTTAAGATGGACTCCAGTGGCTTATGGTCACTCTGGACATTGACAGTGCGGCCCCAGAGGTAGCGGTGAAATTTCTTGCAGCCGTACACAATAGCCAGGAGCTCCTTCTCAATCTGCGCGTATGCCTGCTGAGCTTTAGTCATGGCTGATGAAGCGAACTCAACCGGACGGTCCTCTTGGAGTAGCACAGCACCGATGCCGCTCTTGCAGGCATCCACAGACACGGTGACTGGCTTGCTGACGTCAAATGTGGCCAAAACCCTGTTAGAACACAGCTCCGTGATGATTGAGTCGTACGCCTCGTCGTGCTGATGCGTCCAGCTCCAAATGACGTCTTTCTTGAGCAGGTGTCTAAGCGGCTCTGCAGTAGCGGAAAGATGAGGACAAAACTTGGCCAGGTACGTCACACAGCCGAGAAATCGCCTTAGCTGCTCCTTCTTCGAAGTGAGACCTTCAACATCATTCGGCCGGATCATTTCTTTGATGGCTTTGACCTTCATTGGATCTGCTCGCAACCCTTCCGAGCTGAGCACATCGCCTAGGTAGTTGAGCTCTTGGACACCGGCTCGCATCTTCTGTGGGTTCAGTGTCACCTTGGCACGCTTGCACTGCTCCAGGAGCTCTCGCACAGCTTGGTCGTGCTCCTCGACTGTTCTTCCCCACACGATGATGTCGTCAAAGAAGTTCTTAGAGTTTCTCACGTTGTTTGTGACGTTTTCTTCCATTCTCTTCTGGAAGACCTCGGGAATGGATGAGAGACCGTATGGAACTCGTTTCCAGCGATATCGGCCGAACGGGGTGTGGAACGTGGTCAGGAAGGAGCTTTCATCATCGAGTTTTAGTTGGTGAAAGCTCTCGTTCGCATCGAATGAGCTGTACAGGATGGCTCCAGCAGTCGCAGCTCGAACTTCCTCGGCGGTGGGGATCGGGTGGTACTCTCTGATGATGAACCTGTTCAGGTAGGTCGGATCTAGACACAGTCGCATCGAGCCGTCCTTCTTCCACACGATGGCCACATTGGAGACCCACTGCGTCGGTTCGTCGACTCGCGCTATCGTTCCTTCCTTCTCGAGTCTCTCCAGCTCGCACTTCAGAGGTTGATACGCAGCAAATGGCACCTTGCGAGGAGGCTGCACCTTAGGCACTGCGTTGTCCGACAGTTGAATGGTGTATGGCTGCTTCATGCAACCAACGCCGTTGAATACTTCTGGGAAGCTGGCCTTTAACTGGCTGGAGTTCAGTTCCGATAACTGCTGCTTGCTCACCTTGCTGATGCTGCTTGGACTCTGCTGCAACGAGAACAGCTTCTTGACCAGCTGCAGCTCCTCAATCGCTGACTTCCAGCCGATGATAGGCGTGGAGTTCTCGCCGACAACAACAAACTGCAGTCGGGCATTCTTCCGGCAGGGCGAAGACACAGTCAAGTACGTGATGCCGACCACGTCCAGCAGCTGCTTGTTGTACGTTGTCAGAGTCCAGGATGTCGGCTCAATCGATGCTGCAGGGGCGAGCTGGATCAGCCGGTTCAGAGGGATCACGTTGACGTCCGCACCGGTGTCCACCTTGAACTGAAGCTTTCTTCCAGAGTCCGTGACAGTCAGGCACACCATCATCGCCGAGCTGTCGGTTTGCGCCTTGGTTCGAGCACCTGGCTGCTCCACGGTCATGATTGCTGCAGCCGGGCCATCACCCGCGGACTCGGTCTCGGTGTTCTCCACCAGCTCGTTGACCTTCTTAGCTGAGCGGCACACGGACGAGAAATGGTTTGCACGACCACAGTTATTGCAGGTCTTACCGAATGTCGGGCACTTGCGCCGCTCATGCTGCTGTCCGCAGAAGCCGCAACTGCGAGCCGACTTGGCATTGCTGGCGGGCTGCGACCGGCTGGTTCGCCTTGAACTGCCTCGACGGACGCTGGCGCGGGTGCAGGCGTTGCTCGGCTGATCTGCGCTGTGGCCAGGGTCCAAGCCTGCCGCTTCGAAGTCTCCGACGCTCGACCCATCTGGATGGCGCGGTCCAGCGTCAGCTTTGTCTCGCGGAGAAGCCTCTCCCTCAGAGCTGGGTCGTTCGCACCGATGACGATCTGATCTCGAATGACGCTGTTCTCGATGGTCTCCTTGTTCGCTGGCTCGCTGTAGTTGCATCGCTTGATGAGCTGGCGAAGTGAGCCAACGAATTGGTCGAAGTCCTCAGCTTCTCCTTGCACTCTTGTTCGAAGCTGGTAGCGCTCAAAGGTCTCATTCGACAAAGGCTCGCAGTACTCTTGGAACGCACTCTTTACAGCTGCGTACGTTGCTACTTGGTCTGCAGAAAACGTGGAGAATACGTCCTGTCCATCGGATCCCAGCGCGGTCAGGAGAACAGCGATCTTCACTTCTTCACTTTCTTCAGTCCTCTTCGTAGCTTTCATGTAGAAATCAAATGCACTGATCCATCGCCTCCAGTTGTCTGCCCTATTGGTGTCAAAAATCATGGGCTCTGGCGGCCTCAATCCATCCATGCTTGCTTGCTAGAAAGTTTAGACTTGCGACGCCATGTTATGTTAGAAGTCAAGGCGAGTGTGTGCGAGCTACGAAACGCTTAAAGCCAGCGATGGGCAGAGAGCCGATATATATATTATTGTTTAGTCAAGTGCAGTGAGCAATGTACATTGTACGCGTCAATGGGGGACTGGGGGCAGGTGCACTGAGAGAGAAAGAGAAAGACTGCACGTCGGCTAGCCAGCATCGATCATTACACAACATATGGGTGTGTGCTAGTGCTGTGCTATGGGTGTGTGCTAGCGCTGTGCTATGGCTGTGTGCTAGCGCTGTGCTATGGGTGTGCTATGGGTGTGTGCTAGCGCTGTGCTATGGGTGTACTATGGGTGTGCTAGCGCTGTGCTATGGGTGTGTGCTAGTGCTGTGCTATGAGTGTGCTAGTGCTGTGCAATAGATGAGCTAGTGCTGTGCAATGGATTTGCCAGTGCTGTGCAATGGATTTGCCAGTGCTGTGCAATGGATTTGCCAGTGCTGTGCTATGGGTGTGCTATGGCTGTGATAAGCTACACGTCAAGAAAGGCAGCAGTGCCACCGAAAGTCAAGAAGCAGATTTGTGGCTGCATGGCCGCACAAAAACATCTCATTTTCCAGTCTCAAAATAATTTTGTATTTACAGACATGGGGGGAATCTTCCCATTCACAGTGAGTATTGAGTAAACAGATGGCGTGTACGAGTACATGCTTGTACATTGCACACCTGTTTGTACATTGTTGAAAATATCAGGTTTGTGAACAGAACGCAGCGCTGATGCTTTAACAAGATCCTTGAAATCCCATTTCAAGATTAAATCGACACGGACGCAAATGCTTATGATGAGAAACACTTGGCATTCTTGCCAGCCAGTGCGGAGCAGAGAAAAATGATGACAGGCGACGATTGCCAGTGCATTGATTTTGTTCGGTGATTGCTGAGCACGCGAAAGTACTACGACATTGCGTGTTACCGTATGGCTCTGATAGCCTGGCTGATGCGGGGGCGGAGGAGAGGATCGTGAGCAGATGAGCTACATGTAATAAAGTAGGGAGGATGGCTCAATAAGTGTCAGGGAGGATGGCTCACATTTTTATGAAGGGGCATGGATGAGCATAGGTGGGCGGATGATAAATGGTGCGCGGAGGGTGAGGGTGAGCGGAAGGTGAGGGGTAAGCGGAGGGGGAGGGGTGAGGGGTGAGCGTCGTCAGCGGCTAAGCGGATTTGAATGGGCGGTCTCCTCCGCCTCCTCGCTGCATATCCGCCGGACGCCCCTGCAGCTAAGTCAAAGTAAGTCAAGAGGGGTGAGGGGTGAGCGGAGGGCAGCTGGGATCAGCTCAAAGAGTCGCTCAACAGGCGGATGACAGAGTCAAACAGCGGCGCAGAGCAGAGCTACTTAAATGATAAAAAATGCATTTCAGTTGTGCCTCGAGGACGCCTGCGGGCAAGTGCCGCAGAGAAGTGCAACATATTGTCAAGTGACAGTCATGGCGCTGCCCCTTACATAGCAGGAATGCCTGAACATGAGCAGACAAAGCAGAAAGTAAAAAATGTTGCATTATGAACGCGGGTTGAAAGGACGCGCGAGTTCGAAGTGCTGCTGGCAATACGCGGCAATTCAAAATGGTCTACGGGGAAGAGTTGTCAGAAAGTAGCTCCACTTCATTGAATCAACTGCTAATATTTAGTATTAGAAGGGCGGTTGCTAGGCAAAATTGGCGCGTTTCGGCGAGCATGGAGTTCCGGCGTCGGCGTATCTGCAATCGAAAGTTGTGGACGGACTTCGAGCTCAGCTATCGAGTGGACCGCTGTGTGCTGTTGAGATGGCACTGAGAGTTCATGCCTTTGTGTGAGAGATGGGGGAGCTGGGCTGGGGGGAGCTGGGCTGGGGGGAGCTGGGCTGGGGAACTAGGCTGGGGGAACTGGGCTGGGGGGAGCTGGGCTGGGGAACTGGGCTGAGGGGAACTAGGCTGGGGGAGCTGGGCTGGGGAACTGGGCTGAGGGGAACTGGGCTGAGGCCTGAGGGGAACTAGGCTGGGGGGAGCTGGGCTGGGGGAACTGGGCTGGGGGGAGCTGGGCTGGGGGGAACTAGGCTGGGGGGAGCTGGGCTGGGGGGAACTAGGCTGGGGGAGCTGGGCTGGGGGGAACTGGGCTGGGGGGAGCTGGGCTGGGGGGAACTGGGCTGGGGGGAGCTGGGCTGGGGAACTGGGCTGGGGGAGCTGGGCTGGGGAACTAGGCTGGGGGGGAGCTGGGCTGGGGGAGCTGGGCTGGGGAACTAGGCTGGGGGGAACTGGGCTGGGGGGAACTGGGCTGGGTGGAGATGGGCTGGGGAACTAGGCTGGGGGGAACTGGGCTGGGGAACTGGGCTGGGGGGGAGCTGGGCTGAGGGGGTGCAACCGGCAGCTGTACTGGGGGGAATTAGCTAGGCTATGTCGCTATTCTGACTTGCAGTTTAGTCGGGTCGAAATTCTTTTGAGCAGAGCTCCAACATGGCACTGATCCTTCCAGCTCCAGTGAGCTGCCAAATTCGATGAAATAGAAATCGGGATAAAATCCCCAAAACACACTCGCCTTGAGCGGCGCTCGCTGGTCGAGGGGCAGCGGCCATCCGGTCACACGTACCACTCTTTGATGTCCCGCTTTTTCGTTGCCATCTTTGTCCGTACGTCGCCGTTGGCGTGGGCGGCGCCTCGCAGCGGCTTCAGCGCCGGGTCCTCAAAGTTCTGCGTCTCGTCCACCCGGTAGGAGCCCTCGTTCTTGCTGCGGCAGCGGTAGATCAGGCAAAAGAACACAAACAGCAGCACGGCGCCGGAGGCTGCCACGATCACGATGATGAAGATGTCGATCTTTGCCGACGACTGCTTGCCGCCGGTGGTTTTCGTCTCCCGGGTCTCGGTGCTGTCCCGCGGAGCCTCTGTTGGCGTCCGCCAGCCCGGCCACCGGTTCCGGTCGGAGCCGGACGGAGCGTCGGTGGCCCCGAGGGAGCTACTGGTAGACGAAATCGAGGTTGGGGTGGGTGAGCGGAGGTGGGTGGGTGAATAGAGGCGTTGTGGGTGAGTGGAGGTGGGGTGGGTGAGTGGAGGTGGCGGGGGGTGAGTGGAGGTGGATAGGTGAATGGAAGTGAACTGGGTGAGTGGAGGTGGGGTGGGTGAGTGGAGGTGGGGTGGGTGAGTGGAGGTGGGGTGGGTGAGTGGAGGTGTGGTGGGTGAGTGGAGGTGGCTATAGGTGAGTGGAGGTGGCGGGGGGTGAGTGGAGGTGGATAGGTGAATGGAAGTGAACTGGGTGAGTGGAGGTGGGGTGGGTGAGTGGAGGTGGGGTGGGTGAGTGGAGGTGTGGTGGGTGAGTGGAGGTGGCTATAGGTGAGTGGAGGTGGCGGGGGTTGAGTGGAGGTGGCGGGGGGTGAGTGGAGGTGGATAGGTGAATGGAAGTAGCGTGGTATGGCGATCGGAGATATATGCGTAAGCTGCCAGTCCCATCAGCCCCACATGCCACTCACTCGCCGGAACCCAGTGGCTCCATTTCCGGCGCAATGATGCCCCCGGAGCCGATGCAGTCGGCCGCCGACTTGATGGCGCTGCTGGCCGGTGCGCAGCGAATCTTCGACTCGATGATTGCGCTGGTTGTAGTGGCCTGCGGAGTTCGGGGTTCGGGAAGCGGCTGAGTTTTCGGGCTTCTCAACTCATAAATACAAAGTTGAATAAGAGTTTGAGATGTGGGCTTTAGGTAGACGTGAGTATGAGTTTTAGTACATCTAAAAGTGCATGTAAAGATAAAAGAGCTTCGCGGAAGTGCCCACTTCTACAGGGCTGGTGGACATCATGAGCTCCGGGTGCAGGTAAGAGTCCGGCGGGTCAGGCGGCGGGAAGCCGTTCAGCCTGGGCTGAAAATCCTCCACCCGGCTGACGTCGCCGAAGCGCTCCCTGCGCAGCTTCGCCACGCTGGAGGCCACCGGGTCGTCGGCAGCGATGCGGCTCAGGGCGACCCCATTGAACACGAGGCCTGTTAGGTAGCCTTCAAAGTGGCTCCATTCTGTCGGCACGGCGGCTGAACGGCGGCCGCGACGACTTCTTGGTCTCGGGCCGTCCGCGCCTGACACTGACAGCATTGTAACCGCCTTGGCAGCCACGTCGGGCTGAGCCATCGACGCCATGCTGCCGACATAGATCGTCTTCTGCGAGTTGAACGTCGTGCCGAAGCCGGCGCCTGGCGGTTTCGAGAGATGCGGGACTTTAATTTCTATTGGTTTTCAATTGAAACTGAATGCAGCGACAAATTCAAATTCGTGCCAAATTCAAATTCGTGCCAAAGTCAAATTGGTGCCAAATTTAAATTGGTGCTAAAATATACTAAAATTGATGCTAAATTTAAATTGGTGCCAAATTAAAATTGATGCCAATTTCAAATTGATCATGTCAAATTCAAATTAATGCCAAATTCAAATTGTTGCCAAATTAAATTCGTGCCAAAACTCAACTTAGTGCCAAATTTTAAATCAAATTGGTGCGAAAACTTTTCGAATACTGAATTTGGAATTGAATTTGCATGGTTCATTGCCACAAGAGCGGGTTTTCCTAAACCAGCTAAAATGCTCCCCCAAGCGCCTCACCAGGATTCGCCACGACGGGCTTCGAGTCGTCAACAAAGAGGCTGCCGCGGGCCTCCTCGCGCAGGAATCGAACCCGGTGGTAGCGTCCGTCCGACACATTTAGGTGGGTCTTCACCAGCGAATTGATGGAAGACTTCAGGTAGTACTTCACAGTCAGGCGGCCCTTCACCTGAAAGGGGTTTTTGGGCGGGTGGAGTCTGATAACCTGCCGGATGCTCCATTTTAATCCTCGATATTTTAGCCCATTTTCAATAATAATGCTACTGTCAGTAGATGATAAAGCTTTTCTTAATATAAACTGACAAGCTAAAGTTGAAAGACGAAATGGCGAGCCTCACCACTTGGATGGCGATGAAGTCCGGGATGAGGCCGGCGGATCGCCTGGCCTCGATGAGCACCAGCACGCAGCTGGACTTGCTGGTCTGGAAGCCGAAGGAGACCTCGTCCCTCTTTGTGGTCGGCAGGAAGCTGTCGTCCACGAACTCGAAGCTGATCCGGCCGACCCGCCCGCTGGCGCCGAACTGGAAGGTGGCGCTGCCGACTGCGCGTGGGCAGCCGATTGTTGATCAGGGGGTCAGGGGTCTCCTGGAGCTGGGACTGACTTGCCTCATCAGGATCCCAGTTGCCCCACTTAATCTGCATCCCAGCTGCCACACCTCATCAGCATCCCAGCTGCCCCACCTAATCTGCATTCCAGCTGCCCTATCTCATCAGCATCCAAGCCGCCCCACCTCATCAGCATCCCAGCTTCCTCATCTCATCAAGAATTCCAGCTGCCCCACCTCATCAGCATCTCAACTGCCCCATCTCAGCAGCATCCCAGCTGCCCCACCTCATCAGCATCTCAACTGCCCCATCTCATCAGCATCCCAGCTGCCTCACTGCATCCGCACTCCAACAGCCACTGAGCTGACTCACCCCTGCTGCACCAAGCTCCTGTGAAGGAAGTGGTATCGCAGTTGCAGGCCACGCTGTCCCACTGCTGGACGCACTGGCCACCATAGTGGCAGGTCCTCGGGCCGCACTGCACCCGCGGCTTCTGGCAGGAGTCGGTGATGTCGGACTCGAAGCTGGTCCGGTTCCGGCGCAGGGCGATCACGTCGTACGGCTGCTGCTGCGGCGAGTTGATGTCCTCGTACAGGTGGACGGAGCCCAGGCAGCCCTGGGGGATGCGGCAGTCAGGGACATCAGATGTGACTGCTTGGCACAGGTGTGAAATCAGCGGATGCGGCAGTAGTCAGGGACATCAGATGTGACTGCTTGACACAGGTGTGAAATCAGCGGATGCGGCAGTCAGGGACATCAGATGTGACTGCTTGACACAGGTGTGAAATCAGCGGATGCGGCAGTCAGGGACATCAGATGTGACTACTTGGCACAGGTGTGAAATCAGCGGATGCAGCAGTCAGGGACATCAGATGTGACTACTTGGCACAGGTGTGAAATCAGCGCTAGAGGGAAACCCCAGATCCTCGTACAGGAAACTCGATGGGGTGTGAAAAAACAGATTCTAGTACAGAAAAGGACAGTTAAAGAGCAGAAGATCAGAAGTGCATTGCATTCAAGTTTGGTTGCCTCGAGGACGGCCGAGATGCGCCGGTCTCTGTGCAGTCTGCGGACGCCTCGGTGTTCGAGCCATTTTTTTAACCTTCGCGCTCGCAGACTGCGCCAGAAAATTTAGGATATTCTACAGCTCGAACACAGTTAAGAAAGTTCATTCTTAAATGTTTGAAATTTGATCGAGCCCAACTGTGAATCGCCGCCGGCTTTGCTAAAATAAAAGCTTTTGTTGAAATAAGTAGAAAACCCGTAAAAAGATTTCTTAGAATCTTCAGCAGCCCAGTTGCTGATGATGGCTGCATTCTGGATGATCGCTTTTACGATGAAGGAGACTGATGAAGATTTGCGAGGAAGTCAAAAGTTAAATAAAACTTGGCATTTCCGCTGACTGAACTTGAGCCCATGTGTTGTAACTCGTGTCTGAATCCCTGAAGTATCTGACTGCCATCACAGAAGTAAAACTTGTATGAAACTTTAGGCACCAATGCTTGAAAAATTCCAGATCCCAGATCCCCATACCTGACATCCCAAAGCACTAATTCTCAAGAACTCTCAGATCCCCTACCTGAATTCCCAGATCCCCATACCTAAAATCCCAGATCCCCATACCTGACATCCCAAAGCACTAATTCTCAAGAACTCTCAGATCCCCTACCTGAATTCCCAGATCCCCATACCTAAAATCCCAGATCCCCATACCTGACATCCCAGATCCGCATACCTGAAATCCCAGATCCCCATACCTGAAATCCCAGATCCCCATATCTGAAATCCCAGATCCACATACCTGAAATCCCAGATCCCCATACCTGAAATCCCAGATCCCCATACCTGAATTCCCAGATCCCCGTACCTAAAATCCCAGATCCGCATACCAGAAATCCCACATCCGCATACCTGAAATCCCAGATCCGCATACCTGAAATCCCAGATCCGCATACCTGAAATCCCAGATCCGCATACCTGAAATCCCAGATCCGCATAACTGACATCCCAGGTCTCCATACCTGAAATCCCACCCCAGACTTCAGTCCCAGCAGCTCGTCCTGCGGCGCGCCGCCCAGGTACACCGGCCTGTCGCCAACGTCGACGTTGAGGCCGGCCCGGCGGCTCGCCTCGCTGGCGCCGTCGAATGCGGCCGGCATCGCCGTCTCCTTGTGGCGACCGTCGACCCGCAGGGCGATCCGATCGAGCGCTGGCCGGAGGACTTCGACTTCGTGCCAGCGGTTGTCGTTCAGCAACTCGCCGAGCTTCAGCTCTGCCAGGCCCGAGCCCGCGTTCAGCGCCAGGCGGATTCTGGGGAGAGGGATGGAGCGGGGGTGGCAGCCGATGAAGAAGAGATTCTGGGAGAGGGGCGGACGGAGGTGGCTGCTGATGAAGAAGAGATTCTGGGGAGGTAGAAAGGAGGCGGCTAGTGATGGAGATTCTTGCGCAAGAATTCAATTCCACGAGGCTGTCGATGGCGAAGCGCACCTGCCGTCCAGCAGTTCGAGCAGGAAGAAGTCGGCCACTTGTCCGCCGCCACGGCCGCTGTTGAGCAGCAGGAGGCCGGAGCTCTGGCTGGTGCGCAGGCTCAGGCGAATGCGGAACAACTCGTAGAGGCGCAGCGGAGGCAACTCGGCGAACGCGGCGGAGCTGCGCACCGTGAAGGGCAGCACGACGGCTACGGGGCTGTCATCGACTCTGGCGGTCACCTCCAGCGTGGTGGCAGCGTCCAGCTTGGCGTCCCGCTCGAAGTAGCGCACGTTGTTGAAGCTGAACTGCGCCAGGCTGCCGACGAAGTAGGGCGGCCCGCTGGCGTCGGGGTCCGACCGAGGCCCTGCGCCATCCAGATGGCCAAGGCTGATGTCCGAGGTCTCCAGCAGCTTGTAGTCCTTGGGGTTCGCAAGCACCCCTGCAGATTGGCGGAGGGCGGCAAGGTGAACCTCCTTGGCTGCTGGGGTGCGGGATTGCTATGCCTTTGCTTCTGGGCCCTGCTGGGTCACCCATGGCGCTTCTCATCCAGGGCCCTGCTGGGTCACCCATGGCGCTTCTCATCCAGAGCCCTGCTGGGTCAACCATGGCGCTTCTCATCCAGGGCCCTGCTGGGTCACCCATGGCGCTTCTCATCCAGGGCCCTGCTGGGTCACCCATGGCGCTTCTCATCCAGGGCCCTGCTGGGTCACCCATGGCGCTTCTCATCCAGGGCCCTGCTGGGTCACCCATGGCGCTTCTCATCCATTCCAGGCCTCTCCCAGTTGCAGTGCTCATCTGTCCCTCATTAAATCATGGGGCTTCGTGGCGTAAAGGCAGAGGCACAGCAACAGCAAATGTCTATAAAAATTTCATGTGTAGAGAAAATAATGCTTATAAAGTTTAACGCCAGTCAGAAAAATGACTTGTTTGCAAAAATGTTGTTGTCAGACGCAAAGTAAAAATAGTTTCGACACGTAAGCAAAGAGATAGACAGATAGACGGCTCAGCAGATAGAAAGATAGACAGAAACTAATGTATTTAAGACGGTGTTTATGTATGACAGCTTCTACCGAAACTAAACAAAGACACTCACGGGCAGACTCAGACGCGCACACAGTCACAGACATGCCCACAGTCACAGACATGCCCACAGTTACAGACACGCACACAGTCACAGACACGCACACAGTCACAGACATGCACACAGTCACAGACACGCACACAGTCACAGACACACACACAGTCACAGACACGCACATGGTTACAGACACGCACACAGTCACAGACATGCCCACAGTTACAGACACGCACCACACAGTCACAGACGCGCACACAGCCACAGACATGCCCACAGTCACAGACACGCACACAGCCACAGACACGCACACAGTCACAGACACGCACACCGTCACAGACACGCACACAGTCACAGACGCGCACACAATCACAGACACGCACACAGTCACAGACACGCACACAGTCACAGACACGCACACAGACACAGACACGCACACAGACACAGACACGCACACAGTCACAGGCGCATACACAGTTACAGACATGCCCACAGTCACAGACACGCACACGGTCACAGGCGCATACACAGCCATAGATGCGCACACAGTCACAGATCTCATACTGCAGACGCAGGCATCACAGTGTAAGAGTATAGCGAGATAGCGGCAGAGTCACACAAGACCAGAAACGATAAAATTAATAATAAGTTTGCCGTGTAAAACGTATCAAAACTTTGAGTGTGGGCGGGGCATGCGGGGCCGGGGGCGGCAGTCCGTTTACCGACGAAGATGTGCGTGACAACAAGCACTTTTGTGCCGGTCCGGAACTCCGAGTCTAAGTCTGAAACGCGGAGGATTTGTGCACAATTGCGGCTGCGGAATTCTGCTTCTGCTCCGGGGGTCAACTGACCCCTCCCAGCGTTACTGCTGGGTCACAGCCCCTTTCAAGACACGCCGTTTTCAGGTCATGACCCTCAGCTATATGGCTTTGAATTGGACCTTTCAGGTCATGACCCTCGGCTATATGGTTTTGAATTGGACCTTTCAGGTCATGACCCTCAACTATATGACCTTGAATTGTAGCTTTCAGGTCATGACCCTCAACTATATGACCTTGAATTGTAGCTTTAAGGTCATGACCCTCAACTATATGACCTTGAATTGTAGCTTTCAGGTCATGACCCTCAACTATATGACCTTGAATTGTAGCTTTAAGGTCATGACCCTCAACTATATGAACTTGAATTGTAGCTTTAAGGTCATGACCCTCAACTATATGAACTTGAATTGTAGCTTTAAGGTCATGACCCTCAACTATATGAACTTGAATTGTAGCTTTAAGGTCATGACCCTCAACTATATGAACTTGAATTGTAGCTTTAAGGTCATGACCCTCAACTATATGACCTTGAATTGTAGCTTTAAGGTCATGACCCTCAACTATATGAACTTGAATTGTAGCTTTAAGGTCATGACCCTCAACTATATGAACTTGAATTGTAGCTTTCAGGTCTTGACCCTCAACTATATGAACTTGAATTGTAGCTTTCAGGTCATGACCCTCAACTATATGAACTTGAATTGTAGCTTTCAGTTCATGACCCTCAACTATATGAACTTGAATTGTAGCTTTAAGGTCATGACCCTCAACTATATGAACTTGAATTGTAGCTTTAAGGTCATGACCCTCAACTATATGAACTTGAATTGTAGTTTTAAGATCATGACCCTCAACTATATGAACTTGAATTGTAGCTTTAAGGTCATGACCCTCAACTATATGAACTTGAATTGTAGCTTTCGGGTACTATACAAATAATGCAACTGTCAGACTCTGAAGCAATTGAACCTGTAGAAGGTCACAAGCTGAAAATGAAATGAAAGGCTGATTCGCAACCTTCTTAGAACTTTTGCTCAACCGGAATTGCCGACTGTCAGCTGAAATTTCAAAGCCATCAGTTGCGCAGCCGCGGCCAGTCATAAATCAGTGTCAAGAAACCAGGGCGCCGTTCGCAGCCCAGCTGCACCGGTCAATGCCTGACCCGCAGGCGGCCGAGTGGGTTTGGGTTTCAAAGCTGCTCACGGATGGCCATTTGGCAAATCTGACATGCTGCGGGGCTCGGGTTTCACCCCGGGAGAAGACGGGGCCAGGGAGATGGGGTGAGGATAGAAAGAGGATTAGAAGACGCGCAGACAGACACGAGGCTTTTAAGGCCGGGCTGGGGAGCTGGGGGATTAAAAATGGATGTCGGTATTTGGGCAGGGCGATGAACATGAAGCTCAGGTGGGCCGGGGAGCACCTGGAAACTCCTGTGTCCACTGCGGGAGGACACCGGAGTTGGGGGATAAAAAAGCTGCCACCAGCCGGGATGCCTGCAAAGTGTTTCTCCTGCTCCCCTATCCTTTTTAGCTTTTTTGCATTAGCGGCTCTCAGTCGCGGACCTGGCGGGTCTTCCTCCCCCCCCTCATTCAGGACTCGAGCTTTGGACCATTTATCGCTGTTCTCTCCCGGTCTCTCCTCAGTCCCGCTCCCGGCCCCCCGGTGTCCGGGCTGGGGCCGCGGAATCTGCTAAGCTTATTAGCTCGGCTCTGACAACTTTTTTAGAGGTGTTGTGGGAGCCGGGCGGAGGCAGCGAGTTGGAAACGGAAGGCTGCGGGATTCTGAAGGGGGGGGGGGTAGCGGATGAAGACCCGCGAATTGCCTGTATCTGTGCTGTCAGCGAGAGGGAGCGATGCGGCTGAGAGGCTGGGCCGAACTGGTTGCTGCGGGGGCGAGGCTGGCAGGCAGGGGGAAGATTCGGGAAAGGAGATTGTTGCGGAGCTGAGGAAAGATGGAAAGACTTGAATGGCAGATATGGGAGGGGACCAGGGCTCTCCCACAGAGAGGGAGAGCAGACGGCAGACTCAGCAGTGAGACAGTGGGGGGAGAGGGAGAGCAGACGGCAGACTCAGCAGTGAGACAGTGGGGGGAGAGGGAGAGCAGACGGCAGACTCAGCAGTGAGACTGTGGGGGGAGAGGGAGAGCAGACGGCAGACTCAGCAGTGAGACAGTGGCGGAGAGGGAGAGCAGACGGCAGACTCAGCAGTGAGACAGTGGCGGAGAGGGAGAGCAGACGGCAGACTCAGCAGTGAGACAGTGGGGGGAGAGGGAGAGCAGACGGCAGACTCAGCAGTGAGACAGTGGGGGAGAGGGAGAGCAGACGGCAGACTCAGCAGTGAGACAGTGGGGGGAGAGGGAGAGCAGACGGCAGACTCAGCAGTGAGACTGTGGGGGGAGAGGGAGAGCAGACGGCAGACTCAGCAGTGAGACAGTGGGGGAGAGGGAGAGCAGACGGCAGACTCAGCAGTGGTGGGGGGCGAATGGGGCATAATAAGAGAATGGAGACAGTCGTGAGCAGGATGCACCACCGAGCTTAAGATCCCAGGCAGTTGCGGTGGAAAATCTGAGTCAAGCGGGAGCCCCAAGACCGAAGGCAGCCCGGAGTCTCATGCTGGAGCAGCGATCTAAATCAAACCAAAACTGAAGGCCTTCTAAGTAAACTGATCAGGCTCTAATGGTTGCAGCCAGTTGTAAATAGCGGCTATGGCAGTAGAAGCCGTGTTAGTTTCGATCAGCGCTTTGCAAAATGCTGTTAGCGACAAGCAGGCGGATTGGAGAAGGGGGCAGCCGCTACTCACTCGTGGCGAACTTCGGCTTGCCGTCCAGCACCAGCTCCAGGTCGGCCTCGCGGCGCCGTATCCGCACGCTGTGCCAGCGGTTGTCGCCTAGGTGGGCGTAGCTGGCCTCCAGGGTCTGCGGGATTGGGCCTGTGCGTTTTCAACCAGAACTTGGCGCCTTTTTGAACAAGTAGGACTCGACGATCTTCCAACACAAGCTAGAGAACATTTGAAGGTCATTTTTGGAACGAAACTATCGATCTCAGATAATTTAATTAAAGTACTATTGGTAGATCTCACCTTCATCTTCGTCTTCCCCCTCCGCCAAAATTTTATTGCCCCCCTGGTAAGCTGGCATGTACATTTGGGTGTTGCATTGGCTAATGTACATAGCTGCTTATGTAGTACCAGCCACTTTAAATACCCCAGTTTTATAAAATAGCTGCTCTTCCATACCACTGCACTGGCAGTAGAGCCGAATCTAGTTATTCTGATATCTGTGTGAATGATCGGCCTTCGAAACAAATTTGAGCAGTCTTTAGCACTGCATCTGAAGGCTGTCTCTCTTCCCGAGCAAAGCTAGCTGAAAAATCCGGAAATCCCCGCCAGGTGAGTGCACGAGAGCTTATGGCACACCGAAAGCGCTCTATCAACTTTCTATCCAAACTGCAGTTGCCAAAGGCCCCCTCCAGGGCGGAGGGGATGAACAAGACGGTGTTCTGGCTGAGGGAAACTGCAGCTTAATCCGGACCGGGATTTGAGAAGCTCAGGCAGGCAAAAATAATCAATTTAATTGACCTCAGGATCGGCAAAAAGGCGAGACGGACTCGCGCCTCATCTCATGCGAAGCAGCCGACCAGGACAGCCCCGGCCAACTCACCACTGTCTCGTTTCCATAGTTGACCCGGCAGAGACATCCCCGGCCAACTCACCACTGTCCCGTTTCCATAGTTGACCCGGAAGAGACATCCCCGGCCAACTCACCACTGTCCCGTTTCCATAGTTGACCCGGCAGAACAGGCGCCCGCCTTTCAGCAGCAGCTGCATGAAATCGCCGGTCTCGGACTTGGTGTTGGCTGTGGCGAATATCAGGCCCGCGCTGGCGTTGGTGCGAAACCGCACGGTGACGTCTTCGGCCAGCGTGCGCAGCGGCGTTGTGAAGGCGACCCGGGCCAGGCCGGTGCCGTCGAATTTCAGCACCGGTGCCTCTGACGATGGCAGAGGGGCAAAGCATTTGTTCGCGTTTCTATTTATAGAAACTGCTGGATGACATCAGTTTCTATTTTTAGCATCAAGACAGTGACGTCAGTTTCTAAATTTAGCTACACGCTCTACATCAATTTGAAGTAGGTTCGTTTCCAATGACGCTAGCGTCTATTTCAGACTTTTTACTTTAAATCTGCGAATGTTTAGAAATTTTGTATGTTTGGAAACGGCTGGCTGGCTGAGCTGCACACAGTGGCTCTGCGACATCTTGCGGCGTGAAGCGGAACTACCCGATCTGAACCACCGCACGCGAACGATTGATTGGCATGTTGCAGCAACAAACAGAAGGGGGAACTGCCTCTTCTTCTACAAGTAAAAGTCTCCAGTGCAGCATTGAAATGATTTACGCCAGAAAGTCAGTCTCTTCCGCAGTCCCAGAAAAAAATTGGCCAGAAAAAGCAGAAGGAAAGAGAGCAACCGTGCCAGAAGAAGAAGATTGGCCTCAGAAACCGGCGGTCGCCCACAGCGGATCTGCCGAGGTCAAGAACGGGGAGCGTGTGTGACGAATTGACGGCCGGAGCTGTTTTTTTCACTCCTTGTTGCTGGGAGAACAAAAACGGGGCAGGGGAAGCTGGGAGCAGCGCCAGCAACTCATGGGTGAGTGATGGCGCGGGCCCTGATGAGTTGTGAGTGAGTGATTACACAGCTGCGGGATAAGAAAGAGATGGAGAGAGGGGGGGAGGGACTTAGCGAACTTGAGCTGACAGCAATTTCGGCAAACCGAGGCGGCTGCAGGGGGTGCCGATATGCTGCCGGGCCGCCCAGACCTGCCGCGGATAAGCGGGCGGCTTATTTCTATGCTAATTCGCGCGCATCCGTGAAGGCTCTCCTTTGCCTACCCGTCAGTGGGCCTAACTCAGCGCCTTCATCTTTTCCAGCTTCCACACTCGCGGCTTCATCGCCGCAAAGCCGGGCGCTGGGTTTTCAGTTATTGTTGCTGTGGCCGCATATTTACAGGGGAATGATTATGGATTCTGTGAGGGCTTTGGGCCGCATCATTTTCTCAGGCCATTGTGCTCTGCGCTGGGCCTGTGATGAGAGCCGCCAGCCCTTCATTAGCATCATCATCATGCGCTGAGCTGCACTTTCCGAGAATTTATAAATTCTGCCGAGTGCAAGCGGCGAGAAACGAGGCGGTTTTTATGAAAATCGACATGCTGGGACTCCGACCTCCCCAGCCAGGATAATCAGATTTGCTGCCGAGCAGAGCTGGCCGGCCAGGGGACTCGGTTTCTGAGTCTGGCTTCACGGCAAGTCGTGTCTGCTTTTGAGCTCAATGAAGCTCTGACTGGCAGGCAAGCGTGCTCAGCAGGGACTGAGCTGCAGCCTCAGTTATATCTGTCCCTGTCAATCTGTCACTGTCAATCTGTCACTGTCAATCTGTCACTGTCAATCTGTCACTGTCAATCTGTCACTGTCAATCTGTCACTGTCAATCTGTCACTGTCAATCTGTCACTGTCAATCTGTCACTGTCAATCTGTCACTGTCAATCTGTCACTGTCAATCTGTCACTGTCAATCTGTCACTGTCAATCTGTCACTGTCAATCTGTCACTGTCAATCTGTCACTGTCAATCTGTCACTGTCAATCTGTCACTGTCAATCTGTCACTGTCAATCTGTCACTGTCAATCTGTCACTGTCAATCTGTCACTGTCAATCTGTCACTGTCAATCTGTCACTGTCAATCTGTCACTGTCAATCTGTCACTGTCAATCTGTCACTGTCAATCTGTCACTGTCAATCTGTCACTGTCAATCTGTCACTGTCAATCTGTCACTGTCAATCTGTCACTGTCAATCTGTCACTGTCAATCTGTCACTGTCAATCTGTCACTGTCAATCTGTCACTGTCAATCTGTCACTGTCAATCTGTCACTGTCAATCTGTCACTGTCAATCTGTCACTGTCAATCTGTCACTGTCAATCTGTCACTGTCAATCTGTCACTGTCAATCTGTCACTGTCAATTTGTCCCCCTATCAATCTGTCACCCTATCAATCTGTCACCCTATAAATCTGTCACCCTATCAATCTGTCACCCTATCAATCTGTCACCCTATCAATCTGTCACCCTATCAATCTGTCACCCTATCAATCTGTCACCCTATCAATCTGTCACCCTATCAATCTGTCACCCTATCAATCTGTCACCCTATCAATCTGTCACCCTATCAATCTGTCACCCTATCAATCTGTCACCCTATCAATCTGTCACCCAACCGAGCTGTCACTCACTGGTCTGGCAGGCCGGCCCGGTGAACAGGGTGTCCAAGCAGTCGCAGCGCACGCGGTCCCAGACGAGCCGGCAGGCGCCGCCGTTCAGGCAGGGCGCGGGCTCGGCCTGGCACAGGCGGTCCCTCCGCGCCACCGGGCCTACAGTGCCGAGGGCCTCAACGCCCGACGCGGGCGACAGCTGCCCGGCAGCGAAGGCGACATCCAACGGGTCGCCGTTCAGGCTGACGTTGGTCATCAGGCCGGCGAACCCGCGCCCGAGCCCGGCCGAGTGCAGCTCCGGCGGCGCGGTGAACCGGCGCACCTGCGGCATGCCGCCCAGGTACAGGATGTCGCCCAGGTCCAGCCTGTGGAAGCTGCTGAGCCGGCGGGCGGGCAGGCGGACTCGGACATCGTTAACGCTGACGAACCGGTCGTCGCTGTCCTCCTGACTGCCGGCGGCGTCGCCCGTCTGGCCGTTGACGAAGCGGACGGAGTTGAAGCCGCGCTGACTGAGGGGTGCCTCGGTGCCGCTGAGCCGCAGGTGCAGGACACCCGCCCCGGCGTCCAGCAGGAAGTTCAGCTGGCCGTCGCGCAGCTCGAAGCCGAGGAAGTCGGTGCCGTTGCTGCCAACGAAGGCCAGCAGGCCGTCCGGCTCAGCGGTGGCGAAGCTGAAGGCCAGGGAGGTCAGGGCGCCCTCAGCCGGCCGGCGCGACAGTGCGAGGTGGCTGCCGGGGTCGCCGGAGAAGCGGACGACCTCCAGCACGGGCGGGTCGGCGCAGGCGCCGAAGGCCGAGGCCGGCATGCCGACGGGGCGGAAGCCGTGCTGGGAGTCGCGGGCCACCCGCAGCATGTCAAGGTCGGCGCTGCCCGACTGCAGTCGCGCCTGCGGGGGCGTCGGGATGAGGGTGTGCGATTCTGAATAGAATGAGGATTCTGGATAGGATGAGGATTCTGGATAGGATGAGGATTCTGGATAGGATGAGGATTCTGGATAGGATGAGGATTCTGGATAGAATGAGGATTCTATATAGGATGAGGATTCTAGATAGGATGAGGATTCTGGATAGGATGAGGATTCTGGATAGGATGAGGATTCTGGATAGGATGAGGATTCTGGATAGAATGAGGATTCTAGATAGGATGAGGATTCTAGATAGGATGAGGATTCTGGATAGGATGAGGATTCTGGATAGGATGAGGATTCTGGATAGGATGAGGATTCTGGATAGGATGAAGATTGTGGATGGGATGAGGATTCTGGATAGAATGAGGATTCTGGATAGGATGAGGATTCCGAATGGGATGAGGATTCCGAATGGGATGAGGATTCCGAATGGGATGAGGATTCCGAATGGGATGAGGATTCCGAATGGGATGAGGATTCCGAATGGGATGAGGATTCTGGATGGATGAGGATTCTGGAGGAGTGTGGGATTCTGGAAGGGTGTGGGATTCTGGAAGGGTGTGGGATTCTGGAAGGGTGTGGGATTCTGGAAGGGTGTGGGATTCTGGAAGGGTGTGGGATTCTGGAAGGGTGTGGGATTCTGGAAGGGTGTGGGATTCTGGAAGGGTGTGGGATTCTGGAAGGGTGTGGGATTCTGGATGAGTGTGGGATTCTGGAAGGGTGTGGGATTCTGGAAAATGAGGATCGTGATTTGAGTCGAGCTGGTGCAAGCTCGGCATCAGCTCAGGAGGAGTTTGGTGATTTTCGGCCATTCGATTATCCGAAGCTGTCCCAGGGAGAATTCCTAAGATGGGAGACCAGTGGGCGGCCGCTGCCGCGCCGCCTGTCACTAAAATTATCATTCGATTTTTGGGACGCCAATCGGCTGGAATCGCTGACTCATTCACTGTGTCAGGTGACGTGTCAGATCCCATCCGTTTTATCCGAAGAACAGCGCCGGCCCAGCCCACCGCCCAGCTTCAAGTTGGTTTTTCAAGGGCCAACTGCTCGTGCTCAGGTGGGCGCAGTTTCTCCCCTTCATCAGTGCCCGAGCTGAGATGCGGGCGAGACTCTTCGGAAATCGATCCCGCTTCCTCCGAGCTTGGATAACTCGACTGGGGCAGCTGGGCCCGTTCTGCAGGGACAAGTGGGGGCTGGGGGAAATGGGATCTGTTTCTGGGAACTGGGCGCTTCATCAGGCTGCTGGCCGTTGATGGGGAAGGGGAGCAGCATGGGGGCTCTGAGTCACGACTCGACGGCTGCCAGCGCCCGCCTGACCTGAGCGGGTCGGGTGACCCCCTGGGGCCCGGTGAACTCGCCACTGCCCCCCCCCCCAGGTATCTGCAGGTACAGGCAGACAAACCGCTCACTGAGACTATCTGGTCACTGAGATTATCTGTTTGCTGAGGTTCTCAGGTCACTTAGATAATCTGCTCGCTGAGGTTCTCAGGTCACTGAGATTATCTGTTCGCTGAGGTTCTCAGGTCACTTAGATTATCTGTTCGCTGAGGTTCTCAGGTCACTAAGGTTCTCGGGTCACTAAGGTTCTCGGGTCACTGAGATTATCTAGTCACTGAGGTTCTCGGGTCACTGAGATTATCTGGTCACTGAGGTTCTCTGGTCACTGTGTTTCTCGGGTTACTGAGGTTCTCTGGTCACTGCCATCAGGCTGCCATCAGACTGCCATCAGACTGCCATCAGACTGCCATCAGACTGCCATCAGACTGCCATCAGACTGCCATCAGACTGCCATCAGACTGCCATCAGACTGCCATCAGACTGCCATCAGACTGCCATCAGACTGCCATCATGCAGCTGCTGGTTCCGTATCCCACGGCCGTACTCTCTCCCTCTCTCACAATCGAGTTTCACTTATCCCCGCATCGATTTTCCAGTTTAATAAACCCACGGGCAGGGCTCGCCCGAAACTCGCGGCTGGGCAGCCAATTCCATCCCGAGCTGGGCAGCCGCCCTTTTCTTGGAAATCCAATCGATCCACCATCGGAGCCGCCCTCTGCCCGATTTCTCGGACAGCGGGGGCCGGCGGCCGGCGAGTCTAATGAGTGGGTAGCCGGGGGTCGATGTCCGGCAGATGGCCAGGCAGACAGAGGAGCGGTCAGAAGAATGCCAAGAGCAGCTTTCATGGTCTTCTTTTGCTCAGTTCCAGCCTCCTCCATCTGCATCGGGGATCGGATAACTAACTGGCCACTTTGCGAACCACTTTGCTGGTTCATTCATACTTAGGGGGAGCTCAACGAATGGATTGCTCAGCGTCTCGATTTATACCTTTGAGTCTATGCTTGACCGCAGGTGTTCGAGTCCTCGTGTTTGCTTATTGGATACCTTAGCAACGAGTTAACCCGCGTTCATAGCTACACTATTTATAGGTACCCCAGCAACAAGCTAACCTAGCAACCATGTACCTTAATAACGAGCTATCCTAGCAAAAATCTAACCTAACAACATGCTACCCTAGCAACGAGCTGCCCGAGCAACAATGTACCTTAGAAAATAGCTCCCCTAGCAACAATTTACCCTAGCAACAAGCTACCCTGGCAACAAGCTACCTTAGCAACAAACTACCCTAGCAACAAACTACCCTAGCAACAAGTTACCCCAGCAACAAGTTACCCTAGCAACAAGTTACCCTAGCAACAAGCTACCCTAGCAACCAGGCTGCTCTCACCTCTCGCATGCAGCCGACAAAGAATTCTTCCGCAGCTTCGCCGGCCAGACCGGCTGGCAGCGAGCCGAAGCCGCCCAGGAAGATAGTCTTGATGCTAAGTGAGCCGCCCCGGCTCACCGTCACATTCCGTATCACGTGATCGTCAAAGGAGACCCTGATCTGCAAGAGAAATGAGCGGAAACAAGTTTCATTGGAGCCCTGATGATCCGAGATTTTTCCGGCACACTTTGGCGGCCTCCGAAAGACTTTCTGTTTTATCGACTTTGTTGGGAGGATTTTTGGGATTTTTCAGCGATAAAAAATGTCGAATCCCTTCCGAGCAGATTTCAGCCTCCCCCCAGCGCGGGATTTCGGCGTAGCTTAGAAGTCCCGTTAGGCCCGAACTTTCCCACTCCATCCCGCGTTCCCAATGAGGAAGGGGTTTTATCCCCTGCGCGGGCCCGCAATCAGGAGAGACGCGGTGTTACGCAACTGGGAGACTTCAGGGATTCTGAGTGCCGATGATGAAGCTAGCGGTTTCGCATGCAGATTTAGTAAGCCGGCAAGCCATGCGTGAGTTGATTATAAAATCGTTTTAGTGATTATATCAAGGCATTCCATGCTTATGCATTGCAGACACGGCTGCGCATTAGTTTAATGTGAATAAACCTGGCACAACATCGATTCCGCACATGCTGGTGTTAGTTCAGTTCACCAAGGATGGCATAAATATCTGCTTCTGTATGCCCCTCTGCCTGTGTGGGGGAGGCTGCTTCTCGAACTTCAATTTTTTGTTAAGAAGTAAGAAGTTAGAGATATAGTACATTTTTCATAGCTCATTCCAAGTGTACAGATGAGTATGTACATTCTAAGTGTACAGATGAGCATGCACATTCTAAGTGTACAGATGAGCATGCACATTCTAAGTGTACAGATAAGTATGTACATTCTAAGTGTACAGAAAATATGTACATTCTAAGTGTACAGAAAATATGTACATTCTAAGTGTACAGATTAGCATGTACATTAGAATGTCAAGTGTCGATTTGAATGCTCGGTTGCAAGAGTAAAGTCGAATGCACATTCTCACTGTACATTTGAATGTACATTCAAGACGTACATTCGCGATTAACGCCTAAACCTGTTGTCTCTTAAAGAGTTAATTGGTCATGCTTATGTCAGCCCGAGCAGCCTCAGCCACAGGTGCAGAATGCCTACAGGACCTGCGGCCTTGGCAAAAGTGCAGGTGATTCGGGCTCTCGCCCGCATTCCAATTGCTCAACCGATAACGGATTGGGAGTTGACAAAACGCAGGAATTCCAATTGCCTACAGGATTAGCGGCGGCCCTGCCGAGCCCTCTCGGGTTCTCACCTGCAGACGCTGCTGGTCCTCGGACTGCGGTGGGGAGGTTGGGAGCGCTGGTCAAAGTTCGCTGAGAGACCCGCTGCCGTGGGAGCCCGCAGGTGGGTTGCCGGGTCATCAACTCCGCTTGCTTGCTCTTTTCCCAAAAATCTCCCACGGGGAGATTCCTGCCCGGGCCCATTATTCATGAGGATGCCGCGGGATTATTGGGTTTGCCTGAGGGCCTTTTGTGAGCGGCTCGGCCCGCCCCCGCCCTTGTTATCCGCCCTGAGCCCGCCGCAGACCTGGACTGGGGGGGCAAAATATATATTTGCGAATTCCTAGAAATGACGGGGATTTAGGCCTTCCTTTATTCCTTTTCATCTCTGTCTAGTTTAAATACAGAGTCTGCGGCCCGCCCAAATCCCCCAGGTGACCCCGCCCCGCCCCATCAAAGCCTCTTCATCTTCATCACAATGAGCCGCAGCATCCCCCACCTTTTGCCAGCTGCGCTCCACCTGCAGGCGGTGCCACTGGCTGTCAGCGAAGTGCAGCGGCTGCGGCGGCGCGATGTCAACGGAGCTGGCCGACCCGCTGACTGACAAGGACAGCCGCAGGCGGCCGGCCCGCAGGCTCAGGGCGATGAAGTCCCGCTGCCCGGCGTCCTCGGAGCCTGGGGGGACGAGGCGGCGGGGGTTGCGAGCTGTCAGCACTGAACTCGGCGATGATGGACGCTCAGCCTCCTGTGGCTTCTTGGCCGGCTGGCCCCCATCTGGCTTGTCAATTCGCACCTCCGCTGACTTCGGCTTGAAGGCATGCGGGCTTCCGCTCAGAGATCTCTGCTGGTCTCCTGCGGATCAGTTCTTGCTTGCAGCACTCGGCCATCAATGTCACTCTCTCATCAACGTCACTCTCCCATCAACGTCACTCTCCCATCAATGTCACTCTCCCATCAATGTCACTCTCCCATCAATGTCACTCTCCCATCAATGTCACTCTCCCATCAATGTCACTCTCCCATCAATGTCACTCTCCCATCAATGTCACTCTCCCATCAACGTCACTCTCCCATCAACGTCACTCTCCCATCAATGTCACTCTCCCATCAATGTCACTCTCCCATCAATGTCACTCTCCCATCAATGTCACTCTTCCATCAATGTCACTCAGATATGGCTAATTCAGATATGAGATGAAGCTGAGCTGAGCCCCGAGTGCAGCCTATGCGGAGAGGCGGATGCCTGGCGGTCCCCCAGACGGCGCACCTGCGTAGACCAGGAAGGCGGTGTCCTGGCGGGTCCGGTACTGCAGCCGCAGCATGTCGGAGGCGCCGTGGAAGCCCCAGACGTGCTGCAGTCCGTTGATGTCCAGCTGGATGTGACCACGGCCGTTGAAGGTTGTCGGCACTTCGTCCTTCTCTGTGGGGTGGATCAGGGGGCGGTTCAGCGGTAGTTTGGTGGCTGGGGGGCGGTTCAGCGGTAGTTTGGTGGCTGGGGGGTGGTTCACCAGCAGTTTGGTGACTGGGGGGCGGTTCACCGGCAGTTTGGTGGATCGGGGGGCGGTTCACCGGCAGTTTGGTGGCCGGGGGCGGTTCACCGGCAGTTTTGTGGATCGGGGGGCGGTTCACCGGCAGTTTGGTGGCCGGGGGCGGTTCACCGGCAGTTTGGTGGCTGGGCGGCGGTTCACCGGCAGTTTGGTGGATCGGGGGGCGGTTCACCGGCAGTTTGGTGGCTTGGGTGGCGGTTCACCGGCAGTTTGGTGGCCGGGGGCGGTTCACCGGCAGTTTGGTGGCCGGGGGCGGTTCACCGGCAGTTTGGTGGCTGGGGGGCGGTTCACCGGCAGTTTGGTGGCTGGGGGGCGGTTCACCGGCAGTTTGGTGACTGGGGGGCGGTTCACCGGCAGTTTGGTGGCTTGGGGGGCGGTTCACTGGCAGTTTGGTGGCTGGGGGCGGTTCACCGGCAGTTTGGTGGCTGGGGGGGGGGCGGTTCACCGGCAGTTTGGTGGCTGGGGCATAATAAGACAAAACGGGTAGCTGCTCAAAGTTTTCCTATTTTTCGCCATTCTCTTGGCCGCAGTCGCCGCCGCCGCTGGGGAGGCGCGGGGAGCTGCGCGGGAGGGGAGTCGCCCCAGCTCCTCAGCGGTGATTGAATAAATCCCGCGGCACAAACCGGGTTAGCACCTCGGCGTCTAAAATCCAATTCAGAACACTCCGCCCTCCTCCCTCCCGCTTCCCCAAATGTTGGCTCGGCTCCGAGGACCCAGATCCCAGATCCCAGATCCCAAGAATCCCTCTAAAGCCCCGCAGTTGGAGCAGAAAATTGAGCAGAAAGCCCGGGCTCTTCGCTCCACTCTCTCTCTCTCTCTCTCTTTCTGGTGCTTCTCCTTTTTCTGCCCAGGCGGACACGCGCGCCCAACTGATTAAAGCCCCGGTAGCCCCGTGCCGCGCCTCCCTGCCGCGCACTCATGGAGATTCCACTGGCGGCCCCCCGCCCGCCAGCCCGGCCGGACAGCTGAGCAACGGGTGGACGCGCGGCCGGTCGGAAGCGACAGGGGGGGGGCGGCACAAAAGACCGGCGCTGGCGGACACCGCGGCGGCACGCAACGGCGGCAAGCAAGGCAGCAAGGCCTCCCCTTCGATCCACCGGCGCTGCCGCTCTCCCAGCTTGGCAAATCTGCAGCTTTGTTGCCATGCGGCCTCTCCCCCCGCCCCGATCGCAAGTCCTCAAGCACTTGACAGCTGGGATTTTTTAAATTTTGTTTTACAAAAATAGGATTAAAACTAAACGGTAGGAGAAGCTCGCGGCCAGATGAAGGATGGGAGACCCCTGCCGCAGCTTCTTTCAGCAACGAGGACACCCGGGCTGGATGAGGGAGAGGGAAAGTTCGAACTTGTGGCGAAAATTCTGCATGCGCAGAGAAAAGCTGAAAGCAGCAAGCATTGGAGCTGCGGCAGGGCGGCCCCGTATAGGACAAGAAAGTCGAGGCTGTCGCCCCCCCCCCTTTAAGACCCCGAAGGAGGAAAAAATCCCCGCTTTTGTACTTGCGCTGCCTGCCCGCCCGCCCGCCTGTTGCCAGCTGCTGCTGCCGCCGCACCTCGGATTTCTGCCGAGCTCCGCCCCCCCCCCTTCCTCGGGGCGGCGTGTTGGGCTGTAAAACAAAGCCTGGCTAATAGCGACAGAGGGGGGCAGAGCGGGCAAGGCGGCAGCGGGGGACCCGGGGGTCAAGTGCTGTGCAGCGGAGATGCCAGGCAGCGAACACAGAAATGCCCTGACCGCCAGCGGCCCGGCAGGACATGCAGAGTCGTAAAACGATTAGCGTGTTTCCTAGAAAGCGAGGGGTGGCGGCAAACAGGGACTACCGCTAGGGGACTGGGATGATTTTATCGAGAACGTAAACCCGATCCTTGCGGTGCGGCCGTGCACTCTTGGGCTGTCAGAAATATATTTATCAGCTATAGCTGCCGTCAGACTGGTGGCGCCTGGCTGACGGAGAGATGGCATCTGAGCGAAGGAGAGATGGCGCCTGACTGACGGAGAGATGGCATCTGAGCGAAGGAGAGATGGCGCCTGACTGACGGAGAGATGGCATCTGAGCGAAGGAGAGATGGCGCCTGACTGACGGAGAGATGGCGCCTGACTGACGGAGAGATGGCGCCTGAGTGACGGAGAGATGGCATCTGAGCGAAGGAGAGATGGCGCCTGACTGACGGAGAGATGGCGCCTGAGTGACGGAGAGATGGCATCTGAGCGAAGGAGAGATGGCGCCTGACTGACGGAGAGATGGCGCCTGACTGACGGAGAGTTGGCATCTGAGCGAAGGAGAGATGGCGCCTGA
>NIVC01001883.1:50000-142500 GCA_002269645.1 Macrostomum lignano | reverse complement strand
CTCGGCCAGCGATCGGTGCGGCCGGACTGGAGACCCGTCCGGGGTCCACTTAATTGGCTCTCCTTCAGTGCGGAATGGCAAAGCAAACTTTGCATGGTCGTCTTTGGCGTCGTCAAGGGGGTGTCAGGGCGACCTTTTGCCGCCGGCTTCAGTGGACTGAAGGACGCTCTGCCCAACGAGTTCCGGTTTGTTTATCTTAATGCAATCTTGCTGTTGGCGTGGCGACAGATTTGCCTTCACCTTTTTTGCCGCGGGCGAGGTGGGGTGGAAAATCTCGGGATTCGAAGTCTTTAGCCATTTAGAGTGACAGAGATGAGCGATGAGTCACCAGCTGGGAGTGACAGAAGTGGGTGATGAGTCATAGACTAACCAGCTGGGAGTGACAGAAGTGGGTGATGAGTCATAGACTAACCAGCTGGGAGTGACAGAAGTGGGTGATGAGTCATATACTAACCAAATGGGAGTGACAGAAGTGGGTGATGAGTCATAGACTGACCAGCTGGGAGTGACAGAAGTGGGTGATGAGTCATAGACTAACCAGCTGGGAGTGACAGAAGAGGGTGATGAGTCATAGACTAACCAGCTGGGAGTGACAGAAGTGGGTGATGAGTCATATACTAACCAAATGGGAGTGACAGAAGTGGGTGATGAGTCATAGACTGACCAGCTGGGAGTGACAGAAGAGGGTGATGAGTCATAGACTAACCAGCTGGGAGTGACAGAAGAGGGTGATGAGTCATAGACTAACTAGCTGGGAGTGACAGAAGTGGGTGATGAGTCATATACTAACCAAATGGGAGTGACAGAAGAGGGTGATGAGTCATAGACTAACCAGCTGGGAGTGACAGAAGAGGGTGATGAGTCATAGACTAACCAGCTGGGAGTGACAGAAGTGAGTGATGGGTCATAGACTAACCAGCTGGGCGTGACAGAAGTGAGTGATGGGTAATATTATTGTTGATCTGCAAAACAGAGGAGATTTAAGAGAGCAAAAGACAGCCGAAGGCCGGGAGACAGGAAGTCCCTTGTGCCTAATGGAGAGGCAGAGCTGAGCTCAGAGTGAGCCACAGCGGAGAGCCGGGCCGATGGCGGACCTGCCGCGGTTCCCAGGACCAGCCGGGGTCTCTCAGGCGTAACGGAACCCGCCACGGCTCGAAGGGGCGGCGGCCGAGGCGTCTGCCGCCGCGGGGCGATCCCGGGACGCGAAATGATGGGGCTGAGCAGGATGAGGAGCCGGGGAAGCTGGAGGGAGGCAGGGGTGGCGCGCGGAGTTACAAGACCCGCTTCATTAACTGCAGCTGTTGAGTGTCTCAGGGGCTCGCAGAGAACAGAGCGAGTCTCAGCAGCTCCCCTCCGCCTTCTTTCCTCCCCTGCCGGCTCCCCTAATCGCCGGAGTGAAATTTGCGCATTTCTCCCAGCAGCTTCATCACTTGGGGCCCCAGCGTCCGAGCGTCGAGCCGAGATGAGGCGATCGCTCAGCCGGACGGCTCCTCCGCTCTTGGGCAATTTGCCTCCGGCTTCATCAGGTCGAGCTGGCTGGGCCCAGTCTCACCGGGGGCTCCAATGATGGCTCTGTGAGTGGTGCTGTGAGTGGGCAAATCTCTGCCAGGGCCGCAAGTTTGCACACATCTGAGCAGGTTTGCACACATCTGAGCAGGTTTGCACACATTTGCACAGGTTTGCACACATCTGAGCAGGTTTGTACACATCTGAGCAGGTTTGTGCACATCTGAGCAGGTTTGTACACATTTGAGCAGGTTTGTACACATCTGAGCAGGTTTGTACACATCTGAGCAGGTTTGTACACATCTGAGCAGGTTTGTACACATCTGAGCAGGTTTGTACACATCTGAGCAGGTTTGTACACATCTGAGCAGGTTTGTACACATCTGAGCAGGTTTGTACACATCTGAGCAGGTTTGTACACATCTGAGCAGGTTTGTACACATCTGAGCAGGTTTGTACACATCTGAGCAGGTTTGTACACATCTGAGCAGGTTTGTACACATCTGAGCAGGTTTGTACACATCTGAGCAGGTTTGTACACATCTGAGCAGGTTTGTACACATCTGAGCAGGTTTGTACACATCTGAGCAGGTTTGCACACATCTGAGCAGGTTTGTACACATCTGAGCAGGTTTGTACACCATTTCAGTCTTGCACAGTACCATTTTATCCGATTCTGTCCGTGTAAAATCGAATTTATAAGCATTGATACAAAATTTTGAAGCCACTTTGGACCTTGCTGGGTGCGCCCAGCTAGCCAAGCTGGAGCTGCGTATTACATCAGAGCCAGTGCCAGCGCCAGGCTGTCCAGTGCCAGCACCAGCGCCAGGCTGTTCAGTGCCAGCACCAGCACCAGGCTGTTCAGTGCCAGCGCCAGAATGTCGAGTACCAGCACCAGGCTATTCAGTGCCAGCACCAGGCTATTCAGCGCCAGCGCCAGGCTGTTCAGTGCCAGCACCAGCACCAGGCTGTCCAGTGCCAGCACCAGCACCAGGCTATTCAGTGCCAGCACCAGCACCAGGCTGTTCAGTGCCAGCGCCAGAATGTCGAGTGCCAGCACCAGGCTATTCAGTGCCAGCACCAGGCTGTTCAGTGCCAGCACCAGCACCAGGCTGTCCAGTGCCAGCACCAGCACCAGGCTGTTCAGTGCCAGCGCCAGAATGTCGAGTGCCAGCACCAGGCTATTCAGTGCCAGCGCCAGGCTGTTCAGTGCCAGCGCCAGGCTGTTCAGTGCCAGCGCCAGAATGTCGAGTGCCAGCACCAGGCTATTCAGTGCCAGCGCCAGGCTGTTCAGTGCCAGCGCCAGGCTGTTCAGTGCCAGCGCCAGAATGTCGAGTGCCAGCACCAGGCTATTCAGTGCCAGCACCAGGCTATTCAGCACCAGCGCCAGGCTGTTCAGTGCCAGCGCCAGAATGTCGAGTGCCAGCACCAGGCTATTCAGTGCCAGCGCCAGGCTGTTCAGTGCCAGCGCCAGGCTGTTCAGTGCCAGCGCCAGAATGTCGAGTGCCAGCACCAGGCTATTCAGTGCCAGCACCAGGCTATTCAGCGCCAGCGCCAGGCTGTTCAGTGCCAGCACCAGCACCAGGCTGTCCAGTGCCAGCACCAGCACCAGGCTGTTCAGTGCCAGCGCCAGAATGTCGAGTGCCAGCACCAGGCTATTCAGTGCCAGCGCCAGGCTGTTCAGTGCCAGCGCCAGAATGTCGAGTGCCAGCACCAGGCTATTCAGTGCCAGCGCCAGGCTGTTCAGTGCCAGCGCCAGGCTGTTCATTGCCAACGCCAGAATGTCGAGTGCCAGCACCAGGCTATTCAGTGCCAGCACCAGGCTATTCAGCGCCAGCGCCAGGCTGTTCAGTGCCAGCACCAGCACCAGGCTGTCCAGTGCCAGCACCAGCACCAGGCTGTTCAGTGTCAGCACCAGCACCAGGCTGTCCAGTGCCAGCACCAGCACCAGGCTGTTCAGTGCCAGCACCAGGCTGTTCAGTGCCAGCACCAGGCTGTTCAGTGCCAGCACCAGGTTTCAGCAATCCGAAGCCGAGTGAGCCAGAGCATCATCTGCCATTCGAAGAGCCGCAGCTGAAGTGCTGAACCCCCCCTCCCCCGATGGCCCATGGCAGGCAGCCTCCTGCGCAGCAGCCGTAGTGGGAAATTATCCCCAATTCTTCCCCATCTGTCCGCATCCATTTTACTGCCGCAGCCGCATCGGTGCGATGGGCCGGCAGCCGGAATTGCCTCCAGACCGGTGAAGAAACCCCGGGCTGGCAGGATGCGCGGGGATTCAAACTTGCCGACGGAATTTACGGAGCCGATCGCATTTTCGAAGTGGAGCGGGAGGAACAAAGTGCGAGGGGGGCAGGGAGGAGTGGCCGGGAGATGCGCAGCAGATCCGATGCAGTTTTTTTGCGTCGCGCAAATTGTTGTGGGGCCGCGGCGAAAGCGGGGATTTGCCTGGTGGGGGGGGGGGGCGGCTGCAGCAGGCAGACACTCGGCCTCACCTGTAATAGGGTCGGAGGGGGCTCGAGCCCTGGCAGCAGCTGCAGTGGTATCCCATTTCTGCTGGGCTTCCCCGGCGGTCGCGTGCCGGCCGCATTCAAGCGGCAGCCGGCGGGGCTCCGAGCAGAAGAAAGACGCGCAGCTCCGCATTGATCGGCCCCGCCCTCCCCGCCGCTTCCCCCGGGAGGCTCGCCGAATGTAAGAAAAGGGAGAAAAAGGAGGGCCAGGCGGGCTGCTCAGCTCGGCGAATCGATGCGGGAGGCCGGCGGAATCTGGGAGCCCCGGTGCTCTGAGAGCCTGCGTAGCGTTCGGCGAAAATTAAGTGTGAGAGAGGGGCCCGGCTTCATCTGCTCAAGCATTCGAGAGTGATTCCCACACTTTCCTTTCCTCCCTTCTTCTTTTCTCTCTCTCGCCCCGAAAATCACAGCGTCCTCAGTTGGCCTGTTTGCAGCTGGCCGGCCCAGCTTCCTGCCTCATCGGGGCTCAAATCAACCGGTGTCACGCGACCGGCCTCCGGAACCGCCCGCACGGTCCCCGCCCTCTCCTTGCCAGCCGGGCCGGTCAATCTCCCTGGCAGCCCCCGGCCCGGCCATTTTCTTCTCCCGATAAAAGGAAGGAAGAATAATTGCCTCCTCCCGGGCCGTGTTAATAACATCAGAGACCTCCCAGCCAGGGACTTCTTCTATGGGTTTCTTTTGCCAAGGCGAACGACATTCGGCCGCTAACAGATTTCAGACAAAAGTTCAAAGAATATCTGCAGGAAGACTTTGCCTAACTGGCTAACAGAAGTCTATATGTTGCATATGGTATTACGTAATAAAATCTCCTACCCCCACCAGCCAATAGGAGCGCACCACGTAGTAAAAATCCTGCCCACACCAGCCAATAGGAGCGCACCACGTAGTAAAAAATCCTACCCCCACCAGCCAATAGGAGCGCACCACGTAGTAAAAAATCCTACCCCCACCAGCCAATAGGAGCGCACCACGTAGTAAAAAATCCTGCCCCCACCAGCCAATAGGAGCGCACCACGTAATATCCTTCCTCCCTCAAGATCCAGTTCACAATAAAGACAAAAAAGTCTCCACTCACGTCTTTCGCATCGCGGTCCAATATAGGCCTCCGGGCAGAAGCAGAAAGGCTGGTTGCCGTCGCCCACGAGGCAGAGGCCGCCATTGAGGCAGCCAGTTGCCTCGGCGCAGGTTGGCGGCAGCTGGCGCAGACGGCAGTTCTGGCGGCGCAGAACCCCTGGCGCGCTGAGGCGACCGCTGGCGCAATCGGTGTACAACACGTTGCGCACCGTGCCAGCAAAGCGAGCCTGGAACACCACGCCGATAAAGGCCCGGCTGGAGCCGTCGCGGGTCAGCTTGGGCGGCAGGCCGCCGATAAACACCGGGCCGCCTGTCGCTGACGCTGCCTGGGCGGCCGGGTTGTGCAGCGGCAGCTGCTGCGTCCGGTTGCCCAGCCGGAAGGCCACGCGGCCGGCGCCGACCGTCACGGCGACCTGCTGGAAGCCGTCGCCACCGCCCAGTGGCTGCTGCAAATCCCGGCCGGCCTCCGCAGTCAGCGGTCCCTTCGCCTGCGAGGCGTTGGACTCAAGATTGAGCGACAGCTGCAAGCGGCCCTCCAGCAGGTTGAGGTGCAGGAACAGGCCGGGCCCGAGCTCCGTGTACAGCAGCAGGCCGGTTCCGTTCGACGCCCGGAACTCCAGCGACAGGCTGGCGTTGACGCAGGGCCGCCAGGCCGGCAGCTCCACGTAGGACTCGTTGCTGGTCAGCGTTGCCGCGAACGCCTCCTGGTCGGTTGCTAGGCAGCCAATGTTCTGCCATGGTTGCCATAGTGACAGCAGCAACAACAGCAGAAGCTGCATCGGCATTTGATGCTGGATGCTGGCGGGTTGGTTGAAGAATTCTTATCTCTTTCACACAGTCGGACTGCAGCTCCCGATCCAGCTTCATCAGTCACCTGGCGCCGCTGATCCCATATGGAAATCAGGGGAGGGGGCGGCGCCGCCATTGGCTGACGGCCGGCCTGCGAATCCAGCGCGGTTCTCGGCCGGCTTTGGCCCGAATGTCTCCCTCTCGCCTCCCCAACTTTGCCGCGAGTTCGCCAATTTGTCCCGCGAACCTCTCGGCTGGGCTGGGCTGAGAAATCAAGGCAAAAATGCAGAGTGGCGCAGCTGCTGGCCCGCCAACAACAGTCTGCTAGAGGGCCGGGGGATCTGAGAGCTCTCCTTCATCCCTTTCCAGCCTCCCCCTTTGGCTTCGATAATCATTTTTCCGTGTTCCACTCGGCCCGGCCCAGTGCTGAGCTGTGTTGGGCGGGGGCTAATCCCCCGCGATGGATAACTGCTCATTAGGCTGCGGTGGCGGCTTCAGCAGCTTCGTGTGCCGTCTTGAGCCACCACCGCCTTCAGTGATTCGCCGACTTCCCACCGCTGACAGATGGCGATGGATACGCGGCTTCACCGTCTGCTGGAAACTCTCCCACAATGCCAGCCTCCACCGCCTCCGATATCTGCCTGACTACCCCCTCCTCTCCTTGCCCCCGCCTGCCATCAACCCAGCCAGGCTCCCTTTGTGGGATAAATTTCCCTAAGCCGCTTTCTTTCCGGCAGCCGAGCTTCGAGCGGCATTCGACTTCAGCGGCCGCTGACTAAGAAGTGCACAGGGGATGCTGGCAGGCTGACCCTTGTCAAGTATCCCCGAAATCCCCAGATGCGGCTCGCGGGCGGGCAGAGCTGTCAGACCCAGTTTCTGGTGACACGGCTGCCCGGCTTGCGTAACTGTTGTTGCCGGCTTCGCAGCAGGGGGGATTCCTGCCGAGCCTCGGCTGCCAGTCCGTTTGACTGCTGGCGCGAGGCCTGCCTGAATACTGCCGCAGCTGCGCCTTGTCTTGCGGCCTGGGGCCCCGAGCCACGGGGAGACAAGGGGAAACACGGAATCCCCTGCCATCTCCCCTGCCATCTACTCTGCCATCTCCCCTGCCATCTCCTCTGCCATCTCCTCTGCCATCTCCTCTGCCACCTCCCCTGCTATCACCTCTGCCATCTATTCTGCCATCTATTCTGCCATCTCCTCTGCCATCTCTCCTGCCACCTCCCCTGCTATCTCATCTGCCATCTCCCTGCCATCTCCTCTGCCATCTCCCTGCCATCTCCCCTGCCATCGCCTCTGCCATCTCCTCTGCCACCTCTCCTGCTATCACCTCTGCCATCTCCTCTGCCACCTCCCCTGCTATCACCTCTGCCATCTATTCTGCCATCTCCTCTGCCATCTCCTCTGCCACCTCCCCTGCTATCACCTCTGCCATCTATTCTGCCATCTCCTCTGCCATCTCCCTGCCATCTCCTCTGCCATCTCCACTGCCATCTACTCGGCCATCTATTCTGCCATCTCTTCTGCGCCATCAGCACCCAGTCCAGCTCGGACACTGGCGCCATCAGCACCAAACTCAGCTCGGACACTGGCGCCATCAGCACCAAACTCAGCTCGGACACTGGCGCCATCAGCACCCAGTCCAGCTCGGACACTGGCGCCATCGGCACCAAACTCAGCTCGGACACTGGCGCCATCAGCACCCAGTCCAGCTCGGACACTGGCGCCATCAGCACCCAGTCCAGCTCGGACACTGACGCCATCAGCACCCAGTCCAGCTCGGACACTGGCGCCATCAGCACCCAGTCCAGCTCGGACACTGGCGCCATCAGCACCCAGTCCAGCTCGGACACTGGCGTCATCAGCACCCAGTCCAGCTCGGACACTGGCGCCATCAGCACCCAGTCCAGCTCGGACACTGGCGCCATTCAACCAGGAACGAAAAGTCCACTCGAGCAACGAGTTTCGCAAGTCCCGGAATTGGCAATCTGAGAAATCGCCAAATGGAGAGGCAGATGGGGAGGCGGAGTCAGAAGTCCCCGGCCAGGTGAAGGGCAGCTGGAGGAGGCGGTGAGCAGGCAGTGAGTCAGTGCTGCTCAGCATCGCCCCGGCCAGCCTCCTCCGTGTGGAGAGGCAGTTTCTTGGGCCCTCCCTCGGGTTATCGAATTTTCGAGGCAGGCGAGAGGCCAGTGAGGGAAGGTGGAGCCCGGCTCCGAAATCCCAGCCCCAATTACCGAGGCCTCCGCGGTCCTCAGCGGCCCTAACTCAATCAGAGGCTGCCCTGCCTGCCAGACTCGGCCCTTCAGCCCGAGCTGGGAGTAGTGGCAGCGAGTTCTTGATCTCGCACTCCCGCTCTCTTTCTCTCTGCCACTTGAGCCCCCCCCCCCCTTTGCCGTGGGAAACTTGTTCCCCAGCGCGTCGGAGGATAAGATTCCCTCCTGATGGGGAGGAGTTTCTGGCCGTGAGAGATACTGAGGATTCTGCAAGTGCGGGGATATCGTTGGGGGCAAGCGGCTTCATCAGCTCTCGCTGTGTTTCTGCATCTGTCTCCGAATCGACTCGGACGTTTGTGCTCTCGCCTCTCCTGCGGCACAGAAGCCCCCCCCCCCTATGTTGGGATCCGCGCGGTGGGAAAATAATTGAGAAGCAGCTAATCCCGCAGGGCTCAAGCAGAAGACAGACGGATGAGCGCAGCGGTGCTTTGATCTGCGAAGCCCCGCGCTGCTGCCGCGGCGGAGTCCCGTCGGGGACCCGGCCGCTTCTCTTGAGCAGTCAAAGCGAATTCTTAATGACGCAACTTTCAGCCTCTTGTAGCTTCCCGCTGTCTGGGGTGCCACGAACTGCCGCGCTGCATCAGGCTGGCTGCTTTGGGACCTTCAGGCGTTGGGAGTAGCAGCTTGGTGCGGTCTGAGTCTGGGCAGGGTCTGAGTGTCTCTGGGCAGGGTCTGAGTGTCTCTGGGCAGGGTCTGAGTGTCTCTGGGCAGGGTCTGAGTCTAATAGAGTAGAATCTGAGTCTAATAGAGTAGAATCTGAGTCTAATAGAGTCTTAATCTAATAGAGCAGGGTCTGAGTTGAAAAAAGGGTCTGAGTCTAATAGAGTAGAGTCTGAGTCTAATAGAGTAGAATCTGAGTCTAATAGAGTCTTAATCTAATAGAGCAGGGTCTGAGTTGAAAAAAGGGTCTGAGTCTAATAGTGTAGAGTCTGAGTCGAATAGAGCAGGGTCTGAGTTGAAAAAGGGTCTGAGTCTAATAGAGTAGAGTCTGAGTCTAATAGAGTAGAGTCTTAATCTAATAGAGCAGGGTCTGAGTTGAAAAAAGGGTCTGAGTCTAATAGAGTAGAGTCTGAGTCTAATAGAGTAGAATCTGAGTCTAATAGAGTCTTAATCTAATAGAGCAGGGTCTGAGTTGAAAAAGGGTCTGAGTCTAATAGAGTAGAGTCTGAGTCTAATAGAATGGAGTCTGAGTCTAATAGAGTCTTAATCTAATAGAGCAGGGTCTGAGTTGAAAAAGGGTCTGAGTCTAATAGAGTAGAGTCTGAGTCTAATAGAATGGAGTCTGAGTCTAATAGAGCAGGGTCTGAGTCTGAGTCTAATAGAGTAGGGTCTGAGTCTAATAGAGTAGAGTCTGAGTCTAATAGAGTCTTAATCTAATAGAGCAGGGTCTGAGTTGAAAAAGGGTCTGAGTCTAATAGAGTAGAGTCTGAGTCTAATAGAGCAGGGTCTGAGTCTGAGTCAAGTCACAAAGAGTTTCACCAAAAATTTATATTACTTTCATCCATTTTTCAATGTTCAACGACAGTAAAAAAGAACTTGAGAACTGCTGAAGTCAGACTGAAGATTAAATGCCACTAAAATCGATATTGCTACGCGGCGCACAACATGTATTTGTAAACAGGAGGTCCGTGCCGCCCAGCACTGCAGCTGGAGCAGAAATTAAATATATAAAAATAAACATGCTAGCAAAATTCTTGCTAAAACTCGGCAGTCTATACTGGTTACTGATGGCGTCAGTAGTATGAAAGCGTGCTCTGAAAGCAAATTCTAAATGAAAAAATAGACGCACAAAGAGTTGGTGCACTGCTAGCTGGCTACCGCTAATACAACCTGTGTGAAATTTAGCATGGGAAGAACACAAAATGCGGCTGGCACAGTGCTGCGACAAAGACCCAAATATTGGCTGCTGCCCAGAGATGTCAGCCCAGAACTGCGCCAATTTCTGCAACAAAAGATTTGCAAAAGCAACATGACCACACAGTTTCGGACAGTTGTTGGTCAGGCAAACAGCTTTGGGGAAAAATTCCTAGTTGGGAAAATTTTGACAGGCTTGGGCAGCGATGGCGGCGGCCCCCCGTATCTGACAGGGGGATCTGCGGCTCCCAGCGCCAAGGCCAACTTAAAAGAGAACTTGGACTGACTGGCACCCCAGTTCCTGATAGTTCTTCAGCTGCCACACAGCAGGCAGGGGAGCTCGTGCCTCATCTTGCATCTTTCATTGAATTTATGAGAAACTTCTCGGGAGTCTGGCGTTCTGAATGTCGAGTTGCCAACAGTTTGCGCAGGGGGCTCTGGCAGACAAGGTCGGTCAGCTCCCCTGTCTGCTGTGCAAGCAAATTGAAACCCTCCGGATACTCTGGGGCTCTGGTTCGAGTTCTCCCTGCCAGATGCCAGCGCCAACAAGCTGGGCCGTTTTCGAGTCAGCTGCCTCTGACCTGTCAAAAAGTTTCGCGTGTGAGAGAGAAAGAGAAGGGCAAACAGCCACTGGTTTTATACTTATTATTATGCTTATTATGTGCGGACAGGTTCGTATTGACTGACAGGCAGCTCATAGTCTATCTGAGCTGCTGTGTCCAAGGCAAATCCTTAGTTGCTATGGGGATGAAAAATTAACTAGAAATGCTAAATATGATGAATTAGTATTCCACACTTAATCAGCGCGAGTCTATTCTACTCTGAAGTAATAAAAAACAGCACAATAAAAATGTTGATGTGTAACAAAAGCAAAAAGTCGCAGTAAACTTGGACGTGTCAAAGCACAAAGTTGCTTTGCTAACTAAAAGCAGATTAACGATTTTGATTAAAAATGTGTAAAATTATGAAATAATAATCAAAATTCCTTTTAAAGACAACCATTTTGAGTATAAGACCGACTAGCCACATTGGCCTCAGTATCCCCTGTCTAAAAATAGACCCAATCAGAGTCTAAAAATAGCAACCATTCAATTCAGTCCGCGGCGGGAATTTCCCCCACCCGACCGAACTCCGCCTCCACGGCCGCCCGCAGCTGCTCCAGGCAGTGCGGCTCCGCCAGGGCGCTGAGGTCGCCGACGCAGCGGGGGTCGCGGCCGGCGGCCAGGAGGCGCATCACCTTGCCGGAGCGGGTCTTCGGCAGGGCGGCCACGCGCAGCAGGTGGTCCGGCACGGCGAACGGGCCGATAACCTCGCGCACCAGGCCGCGCAGGCTCGCCCGCAGCCGCTCGTCCAGCCCGCAGCCGTCGTCCTCCTTCAGCACGAGGAAGGCGCAGGCGGCCTCGCCTTTGACGTCGTGGGGCCGGCCGACCACAGCGGCTTCGGCCAGAGCGGGGTGGCGCAGAAGGGCGACCTCGAGCTGCGCAGAGCTCATCAGGTGGCCGCTGACGTTCATGGCGTCGTCGACCCGGCCGGTGATCCACAGGTAGCCGTCGGCGTCGCGCCTGGCGCCGTCGCCGCAGCAGTAGTAGCCGGGGAATGCGGAGAAGTAGGTCCGCTCAAAGCGCTCGTGGTCGCCAAGGATGCTGCGGGCCAGGCCCGGCCAGGCCAGCGGCCCGAACGCCAGGTGGCCTTCGGCCGGCCCGTCCAGCTCCCGGCCGGTGTCCGGGTCAAGCAGCACCGGCCGGACGCCGGGCAGCGGCAGGCAGGCGGAGCCGGGCTTGGCCGGCGTGGCGCCCGGCAGAGGGGCGATCACGTGACCGCCGGTCTCCGTCTGCCAGTAGGTGTCAACCACGGGGCAGCGGCCGGAGCCGACCTTGGCGTGCAGCCACAGCCAGGCCTCCGGGTTGATAGGCTCGCCAACGGAGCCGAGGATGCGCAGGGAGCTGCGGCTGCTGCCCTCAAACTGGGAGTCGCCGGCCCGCATGAGGGCGCGCAGCAGCGTGGGCGCGGTGTAGAACGACTCGACTTTGTAGCGGTCCACCACCCGCCAGCAGCGGCCGGGCTCCGGCCAGCAGGGCGGGCCCTCCAGCATGACGCAGGTGGCGCCGAGCAGGAGGGGCCCGTAGACCAGGTAGGAGTGGCCGGTGATCCAGCCCAGGTCGGCGGTGCACCAGTGCACGGTGGGCGGCCGCATGTCAAAGGCCAGGCGGGTGGTGAAGGCGGCGTAGACCAGGTAGCCGCCGGTGCTGTGCAGCAGCGCCTTCGGCTTTCCAGTACTGCCGCTGGTGTGCAGGGCGAACAGCGGCTCCTCGGCGTCCAGCCACTCCGGCGGCGGCCCGGAGGCCTCGTCAAAGTCCTCGTCGCCCTCCGATGGGGGCTCCGGCCAGGGCTGGTCGCGGCCGGCCTCCATCGGGCAGGGCTGGTCATCGGCGCGGCGCAGGACGAAGCAGGCGCGGATTTCAGCGCCGGCCTCGGCGCAGGCGCGCATGGCGGCGTCAGCGATGGGCTTGAGGCCGAGGCGCCGGTGGCCGCGCCAGGCAAAGTCGCAGGTGAGCAGGACTCGAGCTCCGGCGTCCAGCAGCCGCTCGGCCAGCGACTCGGCCGAGTAGCCAGCGAAGACGACGACGTGAACGGCGCCGAGGCGGGCGCAGGCGAGCAGCGCCTCCATCTGCTGTGGCACGTTGGCCATGTAGACGCAGACTCGGTCGCCGCGCCGGACGCCGGCGCCGGACAGGGCGCGGGCCAGCCGGCGCACTCGGGCGAGCATCTGCGCGTAGGTGACGGCGTGGCCGGCGCCGTCGGGCTCGTTGGCCTCCCAGTGCAGGCAGACGCGGTCGCCGAGGCCGGCGGCAACGTGCCGGTCCAGCGCGTTGTGGCAGGCGTTGAGCCGCCAGCCGGCGAACCAGCGGCAGTCGACGCCGCCCTCGCACCGCTTGTCGAGATTCTGACGCGTCACCGGTGCCTGGCGCCAGTCGTCCGGCCTGTGGCGCCAGTCGAGCAGCGAGTCGGCAGCCTCGCGCCAGAAGTCGTCGGGCGCAGTGATGGAGCGCAGGTAGGCATCTCGGTAGGCTGTCAGCGAGCCGATGTGCGCGCAGCGGCTCAGCTGCTCGGGTGGGTGGAAAACCTGCGGCGGTTGCCCCTGCGGCTCCGGCTGCTGCTGCTGCTGCCTCTGGGCCTGGGAGATTTTTAAACTTGCCGTTTAGTTGCTAGGCAGGTTCAAGCTAAGGTTAATAAGGCCTATTCTATCCTTATGCTAATCTGCTTTGCTTTGGGAATCCTGCTCTCAGCTGATGGCTCAACTCAGAACGACCACAGACGGCAGATCCGTTTCCATTGGCGGTTCGTTGCCATAGAGACCTTCTCTCATTTAGTTTCCAATTTAAGCGAAATCGTTTGAGTCTCATTCAGAAGGATAAAGAAAGAAGGCAGCCCGCCCGCTGAGAAGATGTCTATGGCCAAAGTATTGGCACCACTGACTCGGTGGCGTTAGGCACTGCGGAATGGGGGGGGGGCAGAGGGGCACCTGTCCCTGAAATGTGAGATTATTGCTTGAATTCAATCCGGGAGCCACTCAGGGGAGGTCAGGGGGCAGGGGGGGTCAGATGCTTAGAAAAAAGCTCTTGCTCCCCTCCCTAGGCAAAAACTTGCTCCTCGGTCTCTGCTTCCCCTGGGGATCAGGTATAGCAAAGTAGACATAGAGTTCCTTTGCTGGCTGGATTTCTAATTAAAGTACACGCTGCACTGTGGCACTGGCCGACCCACGTTCAGGATGAAATATGTCGCCCTTATCTGCACTTGCCGCAGTCCGATGGAGCCAATCGAAGCAGTCAATAAACTAAAAAATGGAAATATGGCTCAATCTCATACCAGCTTGTCAGTTTATCTCCAATCAGCTGTCTCTGTGTAACACTTTTTGAGATGAGACGCATGGACAGCGGCAGTTTTGCCGCTATTGAAAAAGCGAAACATAGCCTAGGTATTCTACTGGCAGTAGAAACCTAAGCAAATTGCCGATAAATTTACAGGGACTGCTTGGAAAAATTTTGCGGGATTATTTGTATAATTTTGAAAAACTGTGAGTAACATTGAAGGTCATTTTCACGGCAGATTAATGAATTCACCAGCTAATCGACCGGCGCCCTTCTAGTAGTCCTTGCATATTAATTGTGATACTACGCACTTGGACTGGAAACACTCGGGCCTAGGCGCTATCGTTCAAACAGAAATAAAGAAGCCAAGCCATGTTTGATTGGTTTTAAATAAATATAGATAAATGTATATATATTTATCTATGCCTCGGGCGCGAACTCGTGTCTTTATTATGCAGTCAGGCGGGCAGATGAGGCGATGGGGCAATCGGGGGGACTGCGGGTTGATTTAATCTGCAGCTGTGAGGTCAAGGCGCAATCAATGCCCCTTCCTAGCTACTTGTAACGCTGGCGCCGGCGTGAGTAGTATGCAGAGGAAAATTTAACAGAAAATTGACAATCAACTTTTTGCTGAAGCACAGAAAATGAAAACGGCGGAATATTGTAGAAATTTTCGGATAAACGCGGCAATATTCGTGTGAACTGATGCAGCTGGGGAGGCGATGAGGTGATGCAGCAACAGGTGCAAAAAATTGAGAGAGGAACTGAAAAAATTAATTCGGTAAAAACAAGGGGCCGGCGGATTTCGACCCCAGCCAGGGTGTACATTCTGAATTCATGTACTTTAATAGATATATATATATATATATATTAATATGTATAAATATGAATATGCACTGATAGCAGCAGACAGGTGTGTTCAGTTAGACGCAACAGACTAAGCAGTGAGACGCGATAAAACTCTGTCTGCTGGGATAGGGGAGCCGCTGGGTCCGGGCTCCTCCGGCCGCCTGCTCATTTCAGCATCTTGTTCGCCCGCTCGTTGGCGCCCTCGATGCGCGTCTGGTTGGACGCGGCCTGCGGGTGGGCGGGGAGCGCAGCGTCGCTTGTGCTATGGAGTACATGCGCACTGATGGCAAAGAGCAAACCCCCAGGAAACTAAAACTAGCTGTGAAGTTCGGCTATTAAAAAGTTTTTTTTCTTCAACTGCTTGCTTTGAACTCTGTACGACTGCAGCGCACGAGCCCCGGCTGCTGGTAGGATCAAGCAAACCCACCTTCTCCTGGATGCGGTCCAGCTGCCTGTTCTGCGAAGTGATCTCGCTGCCCATGTCGATGGCCATGTTGCGCAGGTTGCCAACCATGTTGCCGACCTCCTGGATGTTGTTGTCCATCTCGTCCTCGCGGTCGTCCTTCGTGATTCTGAAATTGAATAGGACATTGTTCAAGTACTCCTTCCCCAGTGTACATTCTATCCAATCTCGGCCCTCTCCCCAGTGTACATTCTATCCAATCTCGGCGTTCTCCCCCAGTGTACATTCTATCCAATCTCGGCCCTCTCCCCCAGTGTACATTCTATCCAATATCGGCCCTCTCCCACAGTGTACATTGTATCCAAACTTGGCCCTCTCCCCAGTGTACATTCTATCCAATCTCGGCCCTCTCCCTAGTGTACATTGTATCCAGTCTCGGCCCTCTCCCCAGTGTACACTCTATTCAATCTCGGCCCTCTCCCCAGTGTACATTCAATCCAATCTCGGCGTTCTCCCCCAGTGTACACTCTATCCAATCTCGGCCCTCTCCCCCAGTGTACATTCTATCCAATCTCGGCGTTCTCCCCCAGTGTACATTCTATCCAATCTCGGCCCTCTCCCCAGTGTACATTCTATGCAATCTCGGCCCTCTCCCCCAGTGTACATTCTATCCAATATCGGCCCTGTCCCCCAGTGTACACTCTATTCAATCTCGGCCCTCTCCCCCAGTGTACACTCTATCCAATCTCAGTAGTACTCTCCCTGAGAGGACACTGCCGCTCTCACCTGGTGACGTAGCCACCCTGAGGTCCCATTCCGTTGTCGCCGAGAACCACCCGGGGCCCGTCGGTGTTCACAGTGCCGTCGTCGTCCTTCTTGAAGTTTTTGTCGAACTGGCCTTTGCCGGCTCTGGCAGGAAAAAAGTTCGACAGGAAATTAACTATTGGTGCGCGAGTAATTTCAAACGAACTCGATTGACCCTCACTTGTTCCACGGCAGGATGCAGAGGCCGCAGCACTTGTTCAGATCGTCCAGATTCTTCTCGGCGTCTTTCATGTCCGTGTTGATCTGGTCCATGCCCTCCTCGATGCGGTCCATTTGCTCTGAGATGACGAATGGGCACCGGGGTTGTGCCAGGCTGGGTCGGTGTACACTGGGTCACACTCGGGGGCATCAATACGCATATTTTTGCTCACTCCTAATGGACTACGGGGTCAAATATTCAATACAGAAAGTCTGTGCATGCAAAGAATACAAAAATAACCCGAAGGCTGGTGACATTCTTGCAGACTACAGCATCTGATAAGGACATCCGCCTAGCAGAAGCCTGAGTGTAAACTTTAAATAATAAATCTCCCAGCTGACCATTTCTCGCAGCTGACCATTTCTCCAAGCTGACCAATTATCCCAACTGACCAATTATCCCAGCTGACCAATTATCCCAGCTGACCAATTATCCCAGCTGACCAATTATCCCAACTGACCAATTATCCCAACTGACCAATTATCCCAGCTGACCAATTATCCCAACTGACCAATTCTCCCAGCTGACCAATTATCCCAGCTGACCAATTATCCCAGCTGACCAATTATCCCAACTGACCAATTCTCCCAGCTGACCAATTATCCCAACTGACCAATTATCCCAGCTGACCATTTCTCCCAGCTGACCAATTCTCCCAGCTGACCAATTATCCCAGCTGACCAATTATCCCAGCTGACCAATTATCCCAACTGACCAATTCTCCCAGCTGACCAATTATCCCAACTGACCAATTATCCCAGCTGACCATTTCTCCCAGCTGACCAATTATCTCAACTGACCATTTCTCCCAGCTGACCAATTATCCCAGCTGACCAATTATCCCAGCTGACCAATTATCCCAACTGACCAATTATCCCAACTGACCAATTATCCCAGCTGACCAATTATCCCAACTGACCAATTCTCCCAGCTGACCAATTATCCCAGCTGACCAATTATCCCAGCTGACCAATTATCCCAACTGACCAATTCTCCCAGCTGACCAATTATCCCAACTGACCAATTATCCCAGCTGACCAATTATCCCAGCTGACCAATTATCCCAACTGACCAATTCTCCCAGCTGACCAATTATCCCAACTGACCAATTCTCCCAGCTGACCAAATCTCCCAGCTGACCAATTATCATAACTGATCAATTATCCCAGCTGACCAATTCTCCCAACTGACCAATTATCCCAGCTGACCAATTATCCCAGCTGACCAATTATCCCAACTGACCAATTCTCCCAGCTGACCAAATCTCCCAGCTGACCAATTATCATAACTGATCAATTATCCCAGCTGACCAATCATCCAATCATGTTGAACAGGTAAAAATCAATAAAAAACTAAAAGTGCAGAAAAGCAGACATCAGTCTCACACAACATTAATTGCTACAGCAGGAAAGAAGCCACTAGCATTATCAGAGCACAACACGGAAGCGAGCCTCACCGCCTTGGTCGTCAAGCATCACGAGAGTGGAAATGCCGGCCTCCTTAGCCTGAAGAGGCGAAGGCGGGCGGTGGGGAATAAACAGATTAAGTAAACTGAACAGGTTGACGGATATGAAGAGCATTTTATCCACGGGATCACTGGACTACAAACGTTGGGAAAAACTTATACGAGTACCAATAGTGAAACTCAACCTGCAAATACCAAATTTACTTGAAATTCTGATGCGTGAAAATTGGAGAGTCAGGGAGTGGGAGAGTCAGAGAGTGGGAGAGTCAGGGAGTGGGAGAGTCAGAGAGTGGGAGTGTCAGAGAGCGGGAGAGTCAGGGAGTGAGAGAGTCAGGGAGTGGGAGAGTCAGAGAGTAGGAGAGTCAGGGAGTGGGAGAGTCAGAGAGTAGGAGAGTCAGGGAGTGTGGGAGAGTCAGGGAGTGGGAGAGTCAGGGAGTGGGAGAGTCAGGGAGTAGGAGAGTCAGGAAGTGGGAGAGTCAGGGAGTGGGAGAGTCAGGGAGTAGGAGAGTCAGGAAGTGGGAGAGTCAGGGAGTGGGAGAGTCAGGGAGTAGGAGAGTCAGGAAGTGGGAGAGTCAGGGAGTGGGAGAGTCAGGGAGTAGGAGAGTCAGGAAGTGGGAGAGTCAGGGAGTGGGAGAGTCAGGGAGTAGGAGAGTCAGGAAGTGGGAGAGTCAGGGAGTGGGAGAGTCAGGAAGTGGGAGAGTCAGGGAGTAGGAGAGTCAGGGAGTGGGAGAGTCAGGGAGTGGGAGAGTCAGGAAATGGGAGAGTCAGGGAGTGGGAGAGTCAGGGAGTAGGAGAGTCAGGAAATGGGAGAGTCAGGGAGTGGGAGAGTCAGGGAGTGGGAGATTCAGGGAGTGGGAGAGTCAGGGAGTGGGAGAGTCAGGCGATAAGGGAACTTTCAGCACCCTTCACCTTGAAAGTAAGCTATGAAGGTGTCACCAACAATATTGATGGATTGACAAGTTTGATAGCAGACAAGACAAAAAACAGACAGCACAGAATTCCACCGGCAGAGTGGGACGGCGAGACACGGTGCGCTGTAAGCAGTGGGTTGGCACAACTGTGCACACCTGTGCCCTTATCTACCTGTTTCTCCCAGTCACCCTCCCTTTCTCTCGCAGCGGCCAATAAGGTGAAGGCACATCAGCCAGGCGCCTCACTCACCGCTTCGCACATGGACACCATTCGTCGGGTTGACTCCAGCGACTGAAATTGGGGGGGGGGGTGAGAGATTGAGTGCACTTCAGAGCAGTGTTTTTATTTTTTTAATTAACGGTCTGTTGAACTGGAGCTGTGTACAGCTGGTACTTGCCGCTGAGGCTGTAGGGGTTGCAGCACTTTGTATCACTGCCGCAACTCAGAGCTGCCAACCAATCACAGGAGGGATAGCTGGAGCTCAGAGCTGCCAACCAATCACAGGAGGGATAGCTGGAGCTCAGAGCTGCCAACCAATCACAGGAGGGATAGCTGGAGCTCAGAGCTGCCAGTCAATCACAGGAGGGATAGCTGGAACTCAGAGCTGCCAACCAATCACAACAGGATAGCTGGAGCTCAGAGCTGCCAACCAATCACAGCAGGGTAGCTGGAGCTCAGCCTAATTTGCCACTCGCTCATGGTGGCTGCCTTTGATGGTGTGGTGCAATCAGCCCATTCAGCTGAGTACTAAGCAGCCCAGACCAGCACAGCTTAACTCTACAGAGCTTTTGGTGAATGCACTGAGCCATCAGCAGCCACTCTCAACTATCAAGCAGCCACTCTCAACTATCAAGCAGCCACTCTCAACTATCAAGCAGCCACTCTCAACTATCAAGCAGCCACTCTCAACTATCAAGCAGCCACTCTCAACTATCAAGCAGCCACTCTCAACTATCAAGCAGCCACTCTCAACTATCAAGCAGCCACTCTCAACTATCAAGCAGCCACTCTCAACTATCAAGCAGCCACTCTCAACTATCAAGCAGCCACTCTCAACTATCAAGCAGTCACTTTCCTTCAACTATCAAGCAGCCACTCTCAACTATCAAGCAGCCACTCTCAACTATCAAGCAGCAACTCTCAACTATCAAGCAGCCACTCTCAACTATCAAGCAGTCACTCTCAACTATCAAGCAGCCACTCTCAACTATCAAGCAGCCACTCTCAACTATTAAGCAGCCACTCTCAACTATCAAGCAGCCACTCTCAACTATCAAGCAGTCACTCTCAACTATCAAGCAGCCACTCTCAACTATCAAGCAGCCACTCCCCCTGGTTTACTTCAGTCTGGGCCCGGTCCACCAGCAGCATGATCTCGTCCGCCTCAGTCAGAGGAGGCGCGGTGGCGTCCGCTGGCTCTTCGGCTCCAGCCATGTCAGGGGCAGTCGGTCAGGAAGGTCTTTGGCAGCCGCTGGCACGGGCTGGGGGCGGGGCCGCTCTGCTCCCTAATAATATACAGCCCGGATACATTAAAATGCCTAGCGGGGTGGCGCAGAGCTGATGAGTTCCTCTGACTCCTTCTCCTTCCCTTCCCGCACCTCCCCGGCAGCAGCGTACGCTGTGGGATCGCTGCAATGTTTTTTCTGGCAGCGGGAGGCATTTGTTTGTGGCCCTCCCTGCCCCCCCCCCCTGCTGGTCCGCCAGCGCTCTCTGCCCTGTGCTCACGGTCAACAAATGCTGGCCGGCCTCAACAATGAACTGGCCTGCTGGCCTGCCGCTGCCAAGGCTGGTGGGATCTGAATGCAGGAGCTCAGGTGGCCGCGCGCACTCACAGCTGGAATTGTGTCGCGCGCGCTCCCGCCTACTGCTAGTAGCGAGATCGGGGCGAGGCTGCCCGAACGGAGCAGTTTTTCGACGCCGTGGAGATAAACAAGAAAGCGGGGGGGGGCCCGCGATGGCGCAGCCTCTCAACGCGGCGAGTCAAATTCCCCTTTCTCCCCTCTCTCCCCTCTCCCTTCGCCCCCTGCCCGGTGAACTCCGAGGAACTGAGGGCATCTATTATATTATATTGGGCTCGCATCCCCGTCCCACAGCCAGGTCTCATCAGGAATGCAAGACGGGGGGAGGAGGGGAAGGCGGAGTCCCCCAGAGCCTCTTGTAGCTTGGTTGATGGGGTTCAGGCAGCCTCGCCTCTCCTTTCTTGTCCAGCTTCATCCCTGCGCTGTCTCTTCTCCGGGCTGCCGACTTCCCCAGCCTCCGCGCCTCCTCCTTGAGCCGTGGGGTGTCCGCACCGTTTAGCTAATGGCCAGGGCACCCCCTTCCCCTCTCCCAGCTCTCATTCCCTCTTCTTTCTCTCTCGTTTTCCCCAGTCACGAGATCCTTCTTCATCCTTCTCCAGCCGCGCGGAGCCTCAACAAGCCGCAGAAGTTGACGGAAGGAAGAGTGCAAAACGGCCTGCCCCTTCGGGCTCCCGCGGGACTGCCGCAGAATGAGGAAGCGAGGTAGGGATTTAGTAAGCTGGCGGGACCGGTGAGGCTGTCTGCATGGCTGGGGGGATGAAAAGGTGCTCAGAGCCCTTTTCCCGGCCAGCTGTCAGTCACTCTGCCCCGCCTTCTCGCCGGGTCGGCAAGTCTGGGAAATGCCGGAGGAGACTCGACCTCCCGGGACTCGAACTCGCACCCGGAGAGAGCCGACACAAAAATAGATGCCTCATCATGACAAGCTCTTCCTCTGCGGGCGTTCGAAGACCAGTTGGAACCGGTTCCAACTCAGCCACCCCAGCCTCCGCTTCTCCATCTTCTACAGAAATTGGCTGCCAGCCAAGCTAGGAAGGCCAAGGGGCGGGGGAAGAGGGGCTCTGAGCCCGATCTCGGACCTTCAAATGCACTTTAATCCCCACTTTCCTCGGCCGCTGTGGAAGAGAGCGAGGGATCGGAGAGTGCGGAGCTGCGGGCCCGGCAGCTCACAGGACGAACCGCCGCTCACCCGCTGCTCGCCTCTCCCGCCATCTTGCGTCCCCATTTCTCCCCTCACTCTCCGCTCCCCCAATTTCCCTGTCCGTCCGGGCTGGGCAGGCGGGGTGGCCCGCGGCGGCGCAAAAATGAGAAGGGGACGGCCATGCGTGCTCAGCTCCCCCGAGAGGCTGGGCTCCCCGCCTGCCTCATCTCTCTTCTCTCCTCTCCTTACCCGGCTCAGTCCTAAAAACATGCCGAGCAGTGAATAGCGGGGAGGCTGGGGATGAGGAGCGGGCAGGCCGGGCTCAGCACTGCCGCCCCTTTAGCAAAATCAATGCTTAATACTCCACCCCAGCCTCCCCGGTATGTATATTCTTTATTGGTCCACAGCTCCCCGGCAGCTGCAGCTTCCTTCTAGCTTCATCATCTCCCTTCCCCGTGTTCGCCAGTTGCAGCGGCCCGCAAGAGAAAGGCAGCGAAGGAATGAGCTTGTCTGCAGCCTCCCGACTGACCGGCAGGGTTCGAACAGCTAGGGGGGGGGGTATCGGAGCGCACCCAGAATCTGGCATCCCCAGCCACAGAATTCTCCCACTGCGAGTCCTATCGATTCGGGGGATCAATCTCCGGCTGAGGTTTTGCATCGCCTCGGGAACCGGATTAAAGTATTTGTCTACGGGGTAGACAGGCAGAGTAACTATAACTACAATCAGATAGACCAATGCGTCGGCATCTAACTAGCACTATTTTTTTATAAGTTGAGTCTCAAACTGCAGGTAATTTGTAAATCATAAAAATTAACAGACGAAGCTTGCGCACCTCATCGGTCTTCTGGTTCATGAGCAGCTGGATCTCCTCCAGCTCGGTGCGGGGCACCTCCTGCGCTGGCTGTTCCGGGGCGCTCATGCTGTCTGGAAGGTGCAGAATTGGGGGGTTGGCCTCGAGTGCTCAGAGAAATTGCTGAATGCTGCCGGTGCTGCATAAAACTGTAGGATAAGAAAGAGCATTCGGGAACACAGCGTGCTACTGCCTTATTGTATACGAGCCCATGAGTATCGGCTGGCTAATAAAATCATACAGCAGTATTGGCAGACGGCCCCAGGGGAGACCCGGCCTCAGCTTAGAGACGGGCGAATCCGCGTCCCCCCCCCCCGGACCCTACCAGCCTCCTCCCCAGTACTGCCCGCCCGCTCCCCAGACGAGCGCCGAGCTCATGAAATCCAGGGATTAAGTATTGGTTTGCTCAGCTCCTGACGGGGCTGAATTAGATTAACGGGCGGGATTTTGCTGACTGAGGTTGGAGTGGATCAGATCGGCACAGGGAAGTCCGCAGTGGCTGCAGCTTCAAGCAGGTTCAGATCATTCATCTCTCACTGTGTTTGACTGAGATTTTAACTGGATAAACATTACCGTTTTGCGGCTGACTTTTTAAAATTAATGTTGAGCCTCAAGGAGATTTCATGCGAAAACCGGAGTCGTAACCAATGGCAACAAAAATTAGGCAAAAATGCCTAAGTACTCGTAATTAGGCATCAGAGATTGAAAGGGTGGAAAAATTGAGATCTCATTTCTTGTCCAAGACAAACTATAGCTTCAATTTCATTCAAACGTTAATAATGTGCCCAAGAAATATAAAGTAAATATATGCTTTCATTGAAGAGAAATTCAATCATTCAGGCAAAAAATCAATGTTAAACTACAAAGCAGCATTCGACAGAAAAATCTACCTAAATTTTGAAAAATTGTGCTCCTGCAAGCTAAATCACAAGCGGACCATGTCAGTAATAAATCAGATGCATACAATAATTATGCAATAACTGGTTTATTTTAATATTCTATTCGAATTTCAATTTCAATAATCCAAGATCTGTTATAAAAAATAGAACACAATACAGATAATTAAAAATCTTTAATATGGAGTTAAATTGAATTTAATGATTTACAGCCATGTAAACAGCAATGCATATTAAAAAGTGTCTATTTTATTGTCAATTTCTCTATTTTTAATGTTCCCCCAATTTACATAATAATACAAGATGTTATTGTTGATGAGCAGACTAAGCTAAGTATATAACTGGCAAAATAATTGACTCTAGACCAAACAAACAATAGAGAACTTTTGTAAGCATATATTTTAGTTATAACTTGAGCAAAGGTTAACTACAAATAATCGATTTTTTTAGCCTCTGCATTTCTTTCTTTGAACCTGTGATTAAAGCAATACAAAGCTACATTGTATAGCACATATCTGCATGTTTTATCTTATTTAGCTAGTGTGATCATCTTATCTTATGATATTTGTGTAGTAGTTAATTTTATTCATTCTTGTCATTTAATATTTAAGCTGTATATTTAGAGGCTAAAAAGACCCTTAAAAATTAATTCAATGCTATGCAAAAGGCCAAATCATGAGCTTTCATAATTTTATGCTTGTGTTTACCTTTTAATTAGTTTTGTTGCCTGTCAGATATAAATCGATAAAGGATAGTTCACGAGCTTTTTGCGTCAAACGGGAGCTATCAAGAATCTGAGTAGAAGTTCAGTTATATTTATACAGTACGAAGTAAAAAGAATGAGTTGCGTTGCGCGCTTTCCAGTCGAAAAATGAATTTGATTTTATGAATTTAGTATTCTCGATAAATATTTGCTCCTTTTCTTAAGGCTTATTCAAAGAAATAAAGACATAGAATACAATAAAACTCAAAGTTTTTGCTTTCTATTTTTTTAACTTTTAGAAACTTTTCGGTTTCAAAAGATTTTGTTATACCTCATCAAACGATTAGCGAGTATTTTCGGTATTAATAATAAAAACATTCTTGGTTCAAATGAATCGAGTAATACATATCACTCAGCTACACTTTGCTGTTCAAGTGAAGCGAAAAAAATGAATTGGATACTCGTGTAACTTGGTCTTTATTAAAATTTCAAAACTTTTCATAGTGAACGTCGTCAGCACAGCACGCGATAAGAGAAACAGTGAAAATAATTAAACATTTAGCTAAAGAGTTTGCTTGCCTAACAGAATTATTTCTATGTACGTTAAGTTTAAATAAAAGCTTTGTTCCACACAAAACTGGTTTATGCCACTTGTACATTTACAACGTAAGGGCAACTGAGTTAACAAGGCGAGCGGAGATCATTAATAAAGGGAGCTAAAAAGCAACCAATGCACTACCGTATATTCTCAAGAATTCACATCTTCTAATAGTCCGGGGTGCGCCACACTAGGAACGCAAACCGGCCAACAAAGCAGTGCAGCATGCGACCGACCTCGTGCGTACAGAACGAGCCGTACTGGAAGCGGCCAACGATGGCGTGCCAGGCCCGCCCGTCCAGATCATCCAGCCCGGCCTTGATGTGCTTGGCGATGTCCTTCTCCAGGCTGTAGACGGCCTGGCCTTCTCGAGCCAGTCGGACAATAGTGCGCATCAGGTCCTCCGGCAGCTGATCGTCCACGGCCAAGATTTGAACATTGTCCAGACTGTCGTCAATTTCGCCATCGTTGCCGCTGGATTGAACCGCGTATTGGTCGGCTTCATCGACTCCTGTGCCTGGAGGCCCGGCGTTCACTCGGCGGGTCTCCACTTTCTCTCTGTGTGCAGCAGGGTTCGTTGCTTGCTGCTAATTTATGGACGACACTCCTCCGCCCACCTCACTCCATTCAATCTCTTCCCCAAGCGACGCTTTCATTGCATGACACAAGTGCCAACGCATGTACATGTAAGTACCTCTTCATATCCCTATTCCTATACTATGAATGCAATATCTATTTCAACTGAGTTGCATACAACGGCAGGCTCACATGTAGTCAGTGTTGGGCGTGAGTCCTAAGGTCTCGCAGTACTCCTCAACCGTGATTGTGCCGCTGTTGTCGGCGTCGAACAGGTCCAGCCATTTCTAGCAAAAGGCGACAAAGGTTCAGTTGAACGGGTTGCACTTTTTGAGCTTTGGCAACCAAGATGAACAGTAAACTCACCTGAATGAACCGATCGTCAAACTCCTGCTTTTTGCAATACTCCTCCAGCTCCTGTTTAGTGATCTCACCGCTGAAGTCGGTGTCAATTGCCTCGAACGCTTTGAGAAAATCAGCCATGTTGAAAGCTGCTGAGCAGAAGAGCAGAACAGATCAGTTCCAATGCGCTTGTCCTTGCAGAGCCGTGAGCGGACACTGAAATGCGGCGGCACAGCTGCCCAGGCGCGTGGGCAGGGGCTAGCTGCCACCAATGGGCCGGGCGGGCCCGCCGCAGGGGGGCAGCGGAGGGGGGCGGGCGCGCAGACACTCGGCTCGTCAGTCCATTCTCATGACTCGTCTCACCGAGCCTCGCCCTACTGAACATTTTTATTGTTACCTGAGTGCAGCGCTCGCGAGGACAGACAGGGCTGGGGAATGCGACTCGTTCTCACACTTTTATTGAGTGCAGCGCAGAAGCGAAACTCGATGATGGTCACAGATGCCGACTCACTGTGTGTGTTGTGAATACAGCTTTGCTCTGCATGGCTGGATGGTGCGATGTCTTGAGCCTGAGGGCTAGTTGAGCAGAAACTAAAAAAACTGCTGTGTTATATTTGAAGGTTTCCTTCCTTACCAGGTTACTTTGGAAAACAACAGGAACTTGAGAAATTGTCCATCGTGAAGTTCGTATTTTAGAAATTAAACAGCGAGCTTAAATCTCCAGGGGATTCGATATTTACATGATTGACATAACAACAATTGATTACACCTTGCCCTATTGGGCAGATGTACAACCAACAACTGAAGGTGCGTACGGCTGTTCAGTTCAAGGACCGGGGTCGCCACACACAACCTCAATTACTCCGCACCCATTTTACCGCAATGGATAAACTGAAGCAATGCAGAATTAAGTGGCTGGCTCAAGGACACAAATTGTTCCGAGTTGGGTTGAGAATCGAACCCCTGACCTTTCAGTCGTGAGTCCGACGCTCCAACTACTAGACTAAAACCCAGCAGTTGACAGCTCTGAGTTCATCAGTTCTCCGTCACGAAGAACAGCTAGAAGAGTCTGAGAGAGAGCATTTTCATATGCCTCATTTTTGCTGGCATTCCTTGGATGGTCTGAATGACTTCCAGAGTTTCTGACAGATCAAAGCTCAGTAGAGCTGCTTGCGCTCAATGACGCTGCGCCCCCACCTTCTGGCGACTTGTTTGTCCAGCGCGGCGGAGTCGGCAGCAGCTCACGCGCCCGCACCCTGATGGCCCGCCAACTTGCGCAGACATCAAAACAGACGAATCAGCGTCCCCGCCCGCTGTGTTTGAAGAGCTCAGCTAAGCTACTCAAACAGCGCCCCAACTACATCTCTCTCCCTCTCTCTTTCTCTTTCTCTCTCTCTCTCTCTCTCTCTCTCTCTCTCTCTCTCTCTCTCTCTCTCTCTCTCTCTCTCTCTCTCTCTCTCTCTCTCTCTCTCTCTCTCTCTCTCTCTCTCTCTCTCTCTCTCTCTCTCTCTCTCTCTCCCACGGGACAAACAAGAAACGCAAAAGAAGCTGCAGAAGAACTTGAAGAAGAGCTTTGAAGTGCAGCAGAGGGCGGCGGGGGCGCCTAAAAAACTTGAGTGGCATAATTAGACCCTACAGAGGGGCCATGGGGGCCTTAATAAGCAAAGGCACGCCCAGCAGGCACTGCCGTAACAAATTCGCTTATTTCTACTGAAAGTAAGCTGCTGCGACAGCCAGAAAAATTGAATCTGCGCAGACAGCAGAGCGGAAATTAAACAAACCCCAAAAGCCATTGAAAATATTGCGTGAGACTCCGCCGCGAGGCGCCCAGGTGCTGAACAGAGCCGAGGCGGCAGAGGAGAGAGAATGAGCTCCATTGTGAGCGCAGCTGCACGGTCTATTCAAGACACTACTCTGATATAAAAGGCACACAGCGCAAGCTTAGAAAAATTGCAAAAAGCAGTAGAGGGCCGGTCGGCTTCTCAAGTGATGAGGCGCGCCAACTGCCCAGCTGCCGAAGAAGCCGAGGCCGCAGCGGCTGCAGCCACCGTCGTCGCCGTGCAGTCGTCGGCGGCTGCTTCCGAGGCTGTCAGGCAGGCGATGCTGGCCCAGGCCGGAGTCCGCCTGCTCGAGTCCCCGGCCGCCTGCGGGCACCTCGTCGACGCGCTCCTGTTGCTAGGCAACGGATTCGACACCGAGGATGACGAAGTTTGCAAAGCTGTCGGAGGCGACGGCGGAGGGCCGCCACTGCTGGCTGTCAGCTGCCGACGCGGCGGCCCGCCGAGGCACCCGCCGGTCCTCCTGGCCGTAGCGGTAAGTCGCGAGGGCGCCTCCGCCTCGGCCGCCGCTGCCGCGCCGACCTACCTGATCGACCTGGCCCGCCGGCCGCAGGTGCTGAGCCGCGGCGGCCTCGCCCGACTCTTCCAGTCCGCCGAGATCACGAAGGTCTTCCACTACGGAACCAATGACGCCGCCGAGCTGTCCGACACTTTCGCTCTCAGCCGGTGGCGCCGAGTCTGCGACGTCGGTCTGGGGTTCGAAACCCTTCTGGAGAGGAGCGGGCTGCCTCGGCGCCGGGTCAGCCTCAGGGCCCTGCTGCAGCTGACTGCGGCGGCTGCGGGCTCGGTTGCGTCGCCTGCCGTCGTGGAGGAGGACGCGGCGGGCCACGCCTACTGGCAGCGCCGGCCCCTGACGCTCGACATGGCTACAGAGGCGGCCGCGGCGGCCAGGGCGGTGCTGACCGTCTACGGCATCGGCTGCCGGCTGGGAGCCGCCTGGGGGCCGCCGATGGCCGACCTGAGCGACTGCAGGTGAGCCGCTGAGTGCGTAGAAATGGGCCAAAATTAAATGGGTCAGGATGGGTCAAGTTTTTGGTGGGTCAGTGGGTGAGACTGAGGCATAGTGGGTCAGGGGTAGATCATGCCGGTCATAGTGGGTCAGGGGTAGGTCATGCAGGTCATAGTGGGTCAGGGGTAGGTCATGTAGGTCATAGTGGGTCAGGGGTAGGTCATGCAGGTCATAGTGGGTCAGGGGTAGGTCATGTAGGTCATAGTGGGTCAAGAAAGACGGCAAAGCCAGTCGATTTTCTCTCATTTCAGACGGCAGGCGGCGGCGACCCGACGCGATGAGGCATCAACGAAATCAAAAAAGAAGCTGGCTGGGAAGGCGATGAAGCAGCAGATGGCGGAGCCGACGCCGCCGCTGCTGCTGCAGCTGATGGCGGCGGAGTGCGGCGGGGCTGCCGCGGTGGCGGCCGACTGCCAGCCGGTGGCGAGGAAGCTGCCATTTGGCATTCTGAAATGACTGACACCCCCCCCCTCTGCTGAGCGCGCTCACCTTGCTTGCATTGCTTCGGTTGGTGAAGATGAGACCAACCAGATCCTGAGGGTCGAAATGGGTCAGGGTTGCTGAGGATGGGTCAGGGTTACTGAGGATGGGTCAGGGTTGCTGAGGATGGGTCAGGGTTGCTGAGGATGGGTCAGGGTTGTTGAGGATGGGTCAGGGCTGCTGAGGATGGGTCAGAGTTGCTGAGGATGGGTCAGGGTTGTTGAGGATGGGTCAGAGTTGCTGAGGATGGGTCAGAGTTGCTGAGGATGGGTCAGGGTTGTTGAGGATGGGTCAGGGTTGCTCAGGATGGGTCAGTTCTTTACCGTGGGTCAGTGCGGTCAAGAGGACACAGAATGAGAGTGGTATTTCAAAGAGGTGCTGGCTGAGAGGGCTGAGGAGCTGAGCTGCAGTTTGAGGAACAAAAAGATTGAATTCTTCTCATTGATAAATATATTTTTGACGAATTTGTCCTGGCCTGGGCTGCGGACCCTCCGCAGCAGGGCCAGTATGCGTTCTCCCACTGACTAAGCAGCACCGATTGTTCCCCTCACTGACTCACCCGAGTCACCCCTACTGCACGCTCCTCACCCGCATAGCAAAATTACGTATCCAATAGAAAGTGGGACGTCTCCGATACGTAACTTGGTTGCAGGAACGTCCTTGATACGTATCCAATTTTTATGATCCTCTAAATTCATTACTTCATGCTACGCATCCCCTGTACGTTCGTGTTCGTGCCACAGCACGCCTATGCGGTTCGGGCCCCAGAGCCCAGAAATATAACGGCAAACACGACCCCCTCGGTCTCTCCACGCTTTTACTGACTGCCTGCCTGCTCACGGGATCCGCTCCCAGGCAGAGCTTTGGACTAAACGTCAAGACTTACTTCTAAGTCATTACAGAATTATTGAATTTTCTTCCGAAATTGAGATGCTGACTTTACACGCAGACCACTCTTCACAGTGGCGCACAAGAAACTCAGTGACGCCGTGCACTTGTTTTCTCCGGACTGTCAGACCGTCACAATGACCAGAGACTAGTTTTCGTTTAGCTTCACTCAGTGCTGAAATGAGCATCTGAAGGCCGACCTACAAGGTACACATGCGCTTGTTATGTCGGGCTTCAGATTTGTGTGTTAAATGTTGTTATGTGGGAAAATGTGGGTGGTGTATGCTGTGGCTGCATGCAGTGCGTGTACTTTCCACCGACGTGCTCGGTTGGTGCGCAGCTCAGCGCAGGCCATGCAGGGAGTCACGCGCCAGACGGTCCCTCCGCCTGGGCAGACTGGCGGGGTCTCACGCCGATAATCCCGGCAGGCCCCACGCCCGCAGCTCGGCATAAAAGTGCAGCTGTTTAGCCAAACCAGCCATGCGAGCGCCCGACAAGCTGGACTTGATCCTTCCCGAGCTCAAGCGATTGCAGAAATGCCCCGACTGCCGACTGCCGCCGCCTTCGGACTGCTGCTGCTCCTGCTGGGACCGCGGCTGCAGGCTGCCAGTGAGTCTGGCCTGACTCTCGGCTCCGGCTCTGACTCCCGCTGACAGAGCAGAGTAGGAACTTTAGCAGTGTCAGGGCAGTGAGTGTCAGGGCAGTGAGTGTCAGGGCTGTGAGTGTCAGGGCAGTGAGTGTCAGGGCAGTGAGTGTCAGGGCAGTGAGTGTCAGGGCAGTGAGTATCAGGGAAGTGAGTGTCAGGGCAGTGAGTGTCAGGGCAGAGTGTCAGGGCAGTGAGTGTCAGGGCAGTGAGTGTCAGGGCAGTGAGTGTCAGGGCAGTGAGTGTCAGGGCAGTGAGTGTCAGGGCAGTGAGTGTCAGGGCAGTGAGTGTCAGGGCAGTGAGTGTCAGGGCAGAGTGTCAGGGCAGTGAGTATCAGGGCAGTGAGTATCAGGGCAGTGAGTGTCAGGGCAGTGAGTATCAGGGCAGTGAGTATCAGGGCAGTGAGTGTCAGGGCAGTGAGTATCAGGGCAGAGTGTCAGGGCAGTGAGTGTCAGGGCAGTGAGTGTCAGGGCAGTGAGTGTCAGGGCAGTGAGTGTCAGGGCAGTGAGTGTCAGGGCAGTGAGTGTCAGGGCAGTGAGTGTCAGGGCAGTGAGTGTCAGGGCAGTGAGTGTCAGAGCAGTGAGTGTCAGGGCAGTGAGTGTCAGGGCAGTGAGTGTCAGGGCAGTGAGTGTCAGGGCAGTGAGTGTCAGGGCAGTGAGTGTCAGGGCAGTGAGTGTCAGGGCAGTGAGTGTCAGGGCAGTGAGTGTCAGGGCAGTGAGTGTCAGGGCAGAGTGTCAGGGCAGTGAGTATCAGGGCAGTGAGTATCAGGGCAGTGAGTGTCAGGGCAGTGAGTGTCAGGGCAGTGAGTATCAGGGCAGAGTGTCAGGGCAGTGAGTGTCAGGGCAGTGAGTGTCAGGGCAGTGAGTGTCAGGGCAGTGAGTGTCAGGGCAGTGAGTGTCAGGGCAGTGAGTGTCAGGGCAGTGAGTGTCAGGGCAGTAAGTGTCAGGGCAGTGAGTGTCAGAGCAGTGAGTGTCAGGGCAGTGAGTGTCAGGGCAGTGAGTGTCAGGGCAGTGAGTGTCAGGGCAGTGAGTGTCAGGGCAGTGAGTGTCAGGGCAGTGAGTGTCAGGGCAGTGAGTGTCAGGGCAGTGAGTGTCAGGGCAGTGAGTGTCAGGGCAGTGAGTGTCAGGGCAGTGAGTATCAGGGCAGTGAGTATCAGGGCAGAGTGTCAGGGCAGTGAGTATCAGGGCAGTGAGTATCAGGGCAGTGAGTATCAGGGCAGTGAGTGTCAGGGCAGTGAGTGTCAGGGCAGTGAGTGTCAGGGCAGTGAGTGTCAGGGCAGTGAGTGTCAGGGCAGTGAGTGTCAGGGCAGTGAGTGTCAGGGCAGTGAGTATCAGGGCAGTGAGTATCAGGGCAGAGTGTCAGGGCAGTGAGTATCAGGGCAGTGAGTATCAGGGCAGTGAGTATCAGGGCAGTGAGTGTCAGGGCAGTGCGACGGTACACCCAGGGGTCAGTGGCAAGGAATCGCCCAGTTCCATCCGACTCGCCCAGCCCTGCACCGCGCCCGCAGCCTCCCAGTCCTCGGAAGACGCCACAGCGGCGGTGAACCTGGCCGCCGACTACATCCTGCGCACCGACCTGTTCAAGGCGCTCGCCGAGGTTGACTTGCCGGCCGAGATCAGCCTCCCTGGCTTCATCAAGATCGTCAACCTGCACGTGGCCGGCCTGGACAATGTCAGCCGCAGCTGCAGCCTGCAGCTGAAGCCGCTGGGCGGCAGCCTGGCTGAGGCCAAGACCTGCGTGCACATCCGCAGCGTGCGGGGCGCCTTCCAGGTGCGCTCAGGTGCCGCACAGTCTCCATTCCCCAATGTGCCGCACTGAATACCCCACAATTCCCCAATGTGCCGCACTGAATACCCCACAATTCCCCAATGTGCCGCACTGAATACCCCACAATTCCCCAATGTGCCGCACTGAATACCCCACAATTCCCCCATGTGCCGCACTGAATACCCCACAATTCCCCCAGAGCGCCACACTGAATACCCCACAATTCCCCAATGTGCCGTACTGAATACCCCACAATTCCCCCAGAGTGCCACACTGAATACCCCACAATTCCCCCAAAGCGCCACACTGAATACCCCACAATTCCTCCAGAGCGCCACACTGAATACCCCACAATTCCCCCAGAGCGCCACACTGAATACCCCACAATTCTTCCAGAGCGCCACACTGAATACCCCACAATTCCCACAGAGCGCCACACTGAATACCCCACAATTCCCACAGAGCGCCACACTGAATACCCCACAATTCCCCCAGAGTGCCACACTGAATACCCCACAATTCCCCCAGAGTGCCACACTGAATACCCCACAATTCCTCCAGAGCGCCACACTGAATACCCCACAATTCCTCCAGAGCGCCACACTGAATACCCCACAATTCCCCCAAAGCGCCACACTGAATACCCCACAATTCCTCCAGAGCGCCACACTGAATACCCCACAATTGCCTCAATGCAATTTCAGGTGAAGCTGCTGGGCCAGCCGCTCGTGTTCGTCAAAATCCACATCGCGGACTTCCGCGCCCGCGTGACGCTGCAAGCAGACCTCAGCCCTGGCGGCGCCATCAGCCTGAAATACTTCGACGCCTGGCTGAGCCCCATCCAGGTGACAAACAACGGGCTGGTGGGCGACCTGGTGTCCAAGGCGCTGCAGGTCGAGGCCGTCAGGGAGCAGATCCGCCTGACCGTGGCCGACCAGCTCGGACGGAAAATCCGGGAAGCCCTGAAGTCCGTGGCGCTGCCCGCCTGAGGCCTCCTCAGCTCCCCGATAGACCCTGGCAGGCGCAGGTCAATGCAGGATTGCCAGTGCAGTCAGCTGCAGCGAAGGCCTTTCAGAAACTTTCATTTTGAAATCGATTTTAATCACCGAGTGTCTCCGCCTTCACATTTGGCTGCGCGTTTAAAAAACGTCAAACCGGGCAAAATGCTTCACTAACTAATCTGGACTTCCTGACGCCCCCCTGCAGGCACTTTTGCAGGCCGATACTACAGGATGAAAATAAATAGGCATATACATGTAGAGGGCTAGATAGATAGATAGATAGATAGATAGATAGATAGATAGATAGATAGATAGATAGATAGATAGATAGATAGATAGATAGACAGATAGATAGATAGATAGATAGATGATAGATAGATAGATAGATAGATAGATAGAGATAGATAGATAGATGATAGATAGATAGATAGATAGATAGATAGATAGAGATAGATAGATAGATGATAGATAGATAGAGATAGATAGATAGATAGATAGATAGATAGATAGATAGATAGATGATAGATAGATAGATAGATAGATAGATAGATAGATAGATAGATAGATAGATGATAGATAGATAGATAGATAGATAGATAGATAGATGATAGATAGATAGATAGATAGATAGATAGATAGATAGATAGATAGATAGATAGATAGATAGATAGATAGATAGATAGATAGATAGATAGATAGATAGATAGATAGATAGAGATAGATAGATAGATGATAGATAGATAGATGATAGATAGATAGATGATAGATAGATAGATGATAGATAGATAGATGATAGATAGATAGATGATAGATAGATAGATGATAGATAGATAGATAGATAGATGATAGATAGATAGATAGATGATAGATAGGGCAGATAGACAGGGCAGATAGACAGATAGGGCAGATAGATCTGTCTGCCATCCAGACAGATGGAAACAGCAGGCAGGATGGCGTCACAAACGAGAAAGCCGTCAGTGTCAGCAGAGTTTATGGGACCGCACACGCAGGCAGCAGTTTGGCTAACGCCAGCAGAGCCGGTATATTTTATACAAATGTATTGCGTAACAAAGCAATGAACAGCAAACTGGGGGATCTCAAGTCAATTCTGTACACAACAGCAGCGAGATGAGCGAGTCTCACAGCCCCTGGCCCGCAGCCGAATCCTCCGGCTCCGCCTTCACCTCCGCGGTTGCTACCGCCTCCGGAGCAGCCGAAACGGCGGAAGGCGTTGCCGGCGCCAGCTGGGCGAGCAGAGCGGCCAGTCGGTCCTGCGCCCGGCGCCGGCCGCCGGTGATGAGGCGGTCGTAGCAGCGGCGCAGCTGCCAGGCCTCCGTGATGCCGAAGTCGGCCAGCGCCTTGTGCAGACCGTCTGGATAGTCGCTGACGCTCGGCTGGTCGGCGATGCGCTGGCAAACCTGCAGAAAATTGAATAGGAGAATGGAGACTCTGCCATCTGGGTGGGATCTGACAGGAATTCCAACTGACGGGAATCCCAACTGACGGGAATCCCAATTGACGGGAATCCCAACTGACGGGAATCCCAACTGACGGGAATCCCAATTGACGGGAATCCCAATTGACGGGAATCCCAACTGACGGGAATCCCAACTGACGGGAATCCCAATTGACGGGAATCCCAACTGGCATGAATCCTGGCCGCTACCTGAGACAGGAACAGGTCGAGCGCGTGAGCCAGCGAGCGCAGCGCCGCGTCCGAGACGGTGTCGAAGCCGGCCAGCAGCGCCGTGGCGGCCGCACTGCTCAGCAGGAGGCGCCGACAGTCCTCGGCGGAGGTAGCGCCAAGCAGCAGGGGGACGCGCGGATCGGCGGTGTGCGCCGGCACGGACAGCAGGTCGCGCAGGCGGGCCGCCTCCTCCGAAGAGATCGGTGGAGGCGACGGCGGGGGCGGCGCAGCAGCCAGTCCGGCCTAAAAATATTGGATTTCCGCGATTTTTATACGACTGGGATTCTCATGCTGCACAGCCCTTCAGATCCTCAGGCAGCTGTCGCCAGGGCCGCCGCCGCAATCACAGATGGTCTCCAACCTTTTTGCAGGGGCTCGATGTCAAAAATGTCACACAAGTCACACACACAATGTCACACAGGGCACACATAAATGTCGCACAAATGACACACAAATGTCACACTACAACGCAGACCATCGCTACTCACCTGTCGCTGCTGCTGCAGGCGCTGCCGACGCCGCTTCATCTGGCGCCGCTGCAGCGGCCGGAGGCGCCGCACAGCCGCCAGCATGTCGATGGCGTGCCGTGCCTGCGGATCGCGCAGAATCAGCGAGTCGGCGCGCACCAGCCTGCGACGGCGATTCAACAGCGCCGCAGTCGAGGCGGTCGCCGAATCCGCCGACGGCTGCGCAGTCGAAGAGGCGTCGGGCGGCGGGTCCAGCCGGGAGTCGCAGAGCCGCTCGACCTCCAGACGGGGCAGCAGATACAGCTCGTCGGAGTCCGCTGACGCCGCCGCCGGCTCCTCGTCTTCGCCGAAGCAGCTGCTCGCCCAGGGATCGGCGGCCGGCCTCGCCTTGAGCCGGAAAATTGGGGATGGATGAGCAGGCGGCACAGCATGAACTGACTGCCAAGGAGATCTAGAGCTCAAGTCTGGATTTGGGAAACTTGGAGTGGGTGAGCAGGCGGCACAGCATGAACTGACTGCCAAGGAGATCAAGAGCTCAAGTCTGGATTTGGGAAACTTGGAGTGGGTGAGCAGGCGGCACAGCATGAACTGACTGCCAAGGAGATCTAGAGCTCAAGTCTGGATTTGGAAACTTGGAGTGGGTGAGCAGGCGGCACAGCATGAACTGACTGACAAGGAGATCAAGAGCTCAAGCCTGGATTTGGGAAACTTGGGGTGGGTGAGCAGGCGGCACAGCATGAACTGACTGCCAAGGAGATCTAGAGCTCAAGTCTGGATTTTGCCTAGAGCAGTGCTCAAGTGAGCAATGAAAATAGAACACAGAAGCTGTTTAAGCATACAAGCTGAGAGCAAATTCCGCGCAGTCCACAGGGCAATGACTTTAATAGTAGAATTTGCATCAGGTAGCGCCGCTTATGACTAGGTGGGATAATCCAGGAACACATCTCAATGCGCTCTTTTCTATTATTAAGTTAATATAACATCAACAAATCAGCAGTAGTAAGCAGTGCGTTAAATAATCTTTTTTAGAACATCAGTGGCTATTTTTAGATTGGCGTAATGAACTAACAAAACAGACAAAGCGCTTAAATTAAGTGTCCGCTTCTGAACTAAAGGAAAGACAAAGCATAGAGAAGGGAATTAAGAAGTTTGGGACGGTCCGACTGGGACCAGATCAATGCATAAATATCTAATAGAAACAGCAGAATGATAAACTGAGTTTAAGTAAGTCTATGAAAATAGTAAGTATTGTAATAGTACTTTTTGTCCGTCATCTGCTTTGGATACAGCGGGCATCGGTGCTTCAGGGCTAATGATTCAGGAACAGTGTATGCTTCAAGGCTAATGATTCAGGAAGAGTGTATGCTTCAGGGCTAATGATTCAGGAACAGTGTATGCTTCAGGGCTAATGATTCAGGAACAGTATATGCTTCAGGGCTAATGATTCAGGAACAGTGTATGCTTCAGGGCTAATGATTCAGGAACAGTATATGCTTCAGGGCTAATGATTCAGAAACAGTATATGCTTCAGGGCTAATGATTCAGGAACAGTGTATGCTTCAGGGCTAATGATTCAGGAACAGTATATGCTTCAGGGCTAATGATTCAGGAACAGTGTATGCTTCAGGGCTAATGATTCAGGAACAGTATATGCTTCAGGGCTAATGATTCAGAAACAGTATATGCTTCAGGGCTAATGATTCAGGAACAGTGTATGCTTCAGGGCTAATGATTCAGGAACAGTATATGCTTCAGGGCTAATGATTCAGAAACAGTATATGCTTCAGGGCTAATGCATTTGGACAGTGTGCTTCAGGGGCAAAGCTTCAGAAACAGTGTGCTTCAGGGGCTAAGCTTCAGAAGCAGTGTGCTTCAGGGGCTAAGCTTCAGAAGCAGTGTGCTTCAGGGGCTAAGCTTCAGAAGCAGTGTGCTTCAGGGGCTAAGCTTCAGAAGCAGTGTGCTTCAGGGGCTAAGCTTCAGAAGCAGTGTGCTTCAGGGGCTAAGCTTCAGAAGCAGTGTGCTTCAGGGGCTAAGCTTCAGAAGCAGTGTGCTTCAGGGGCTAAGCTTCAGAAGCAGTGTGCTTCATGGCTAATGCTTCAGAAGCAGTGTGCTTCATGGCTAATGCTTCAGAAGCAGTGTGCTTCAGGGGCAAAGCTTCAGAAGCAGTGTGCTTCAGGGGCTAAGCTTCAGAAGCAGTGTGCTTCAGGGGCTAAGCTTCAGAAGCAGTGTGCTTCAGGGGCAAAGCTTCAGAAGCAGTGTGCTTCAGGGGCAAAGCTTCAGAAGCAGTGTGCTTCAGGGGCAAAGCTTCAGAAGCAGTGTGCTTCAGGGGCTAAGCTTCATAAGCAGTGTGCTTCAGTGACAGTGTGCTTGAGTGACAGTGTGCTTAGAAGCAGTTTGCTTAGTTCAGAGTCTATGAAAGCATGAAGAACAGCTATTAGACTACAGCAATGCAGTTCAAGGCAGCTCCAGAGCTTTGGCTTCGCTGTACAGTCGCTGGGTCTGGTCGTAGACATCCTTCAGACAGGGCACGGCCTCGGTCACCAGCTGGCGCACCCCAGCAGCATCGCAGGCGTTCTGCTGCGCCATGTTGGCCAGCAGGGTCTCGCGCGATGGCAGCAGGTAAAGCGCCAGCCCGACCGCCTTGCGCACCGCCCAGGGATGGTGATTGGCCAGCGACTCGTTGTAGGACTCGCCGGCGATGCTGGAGATGGACTTGTCAGCTGGCGCGCTGACCAGCCGGTCCAGCAGCAGCACAAGGAAGAGCAGCGCCCGGTGCAGCCGCAGCAGAGTGCGGGAGCCGTTCTCCTTGCCAGCGAAGCCGCCGGCCGATTCGAACTGCAGCATGCCGGCGATGCTGGAGAAGCTGGCGGCCTCCGGGCCGACGATATGGGAGCGCAGGATGCGCAGCTTCGAGTCCACGTCCTGCACCACGAAGTAGAAGGCCTTGTTGAGGCTGCGCAGGAAGTGCAGCAGCTGGTCGTAGCCGTCGGCATAGGCGGCGAGGCCGAGGCCGGGCTGGGCGCGGCAGCGGTTGAAGCTGGCGGTCAGCTCGGCCAGGGAGAATCCCTGCTGGCTGCCGGGCTGCTCCGGAGGCTGCTGCTGCGGCGGCTCTGTGACTTCGGCTGACATTCTGGGCTGAAACAGGGACGCATAAAGGGCAACTGGCAGTGCGAGGTGAGACGATATGCGAAGGTTTATCTTTTTTATTAGAACTACTGCCCGTTCCGCCGACTCCCCTGAGCAGGTTATACGGCCACTACATCCATGGGTCAGTGTGAGGCTCTGGTAGGCTGACAATGGCCGGCCTGAAGATCTAGGGCGATAATCCAGACTGTAGATCTAGGACGATAATCCAGACTGAAGATCTAGGACGATAATCCAGACTGAAGATCTAGGGTGATAATCCAGACTGAAGATCTAGGGCGATAATCCAGACTGAAGATCTAGGGCGATAATCCAGACTGAAGATCTAGGGTGATAATCCAGACTGAAGATCTAGGGCGATAATCCAGACTGAAGATCTAGGGCGATAATCCAGACTGAAGATCTAGGGCGATAATCCAGACTGAAGGTCTAGGGCGATAATCCAGACTGAAGGTCTAGGGCGATAATCCAGACTGAAGATCTAGGACGATAATCCAGACTGAAGATCTAGGGCGATAATCCAGACTGAATAATCTAGGGCGATAATCCAGACTGAAGATCTAGGGCGATAATCCAGACTGAAGATCTAGGGTGATAATCCAGACTGAAGATCTAGGGCGATAATCCAGACTGAAGATCTAGGGCGATAATCCAGATTGAAGATCTAGGGGGCGATAACCCAGATTGAAGATTTAGGGGGCGATAATCCAGCTTGAAGATCTATGGCGATAATCCAGACTGAAGATCTAGGGCGATAATCCAGACTGAAGATCTATGGCGATAATCCAGACCGAGGAACTAGGGCGATAATCCAGACTGAAGATCTAGGGCGATAATCCAGATTGAAGATCTAGGGGGCGATAACCCAGATTGAAGATTTAGGGGGCGAAAACCCAGTCTGAGGATCTAGGGAGCGATAATCCAGATTGAAGATCTAGGGGGCGATAATCCAGCTTGAAGATCTAGGGGGCGATAATCCAGCTTGAAGATCTAGGGGGCGAAAACCCGCCTGAGGATCTAGAGGGCGAAAACCCGCCTGAGGATCTACAGGGGCGAAAACCAAGTCTGAGGATCTAGGGAGCGATAATCCAGATTGAAGATCTAGGGGGCGATAATCCAGATTGAAGATCTAGGGGGCGATAATCCAGCTTGAAGATCTACGGAGCGATAATCCAGCCTGAAGATCTAAGGGGCGATAATCCAGCCTGAAGATCTAAGGGGCGATAATCCAGATTGAAGATCTAGGGGGCGATAATCCAGCCTGAAGATCTAAGGGGCGATAATCCAGCCTGAAGATCTAGGGGGCGATAATCCAGCCTGAAGATCTAAGGGACGATAATCCAGCCTGAAGATCTAAGGGGCGATAATCCAGCCTGAAGATCTAAGGGGCGATAATCCAGCCTGAAGATCTAAGGGGCGATAATCCAGCCTGAAGATCTAAGGGGCGATAATCCAGCCTGAAGATCTAAGGGGCGATAATCCAGCCTGAAGATCTAGGAGGCGATAATCCAGCCTGAAAATCTAGGGGGCGATAATCCAGCCTGAAAATCTAGGGGGCGATAATCCAGCCTGAAAATCTAGGGGCGATAATCCAGCCTGAAGATCTAGGAGGCGATAATCCAGCCTGAAGATCTAGGGGGCGATAATCCAGCCTGAAAATCTAGGGGGCGATAATCCAGCCTGAAAATCTAGGAGGCGATAATCCAGCCTGAAAATCTAGGGGGCGATAATCCAGCCTGAAAATCTAAGGGGCGATAATCCAGCCTGAAGATCTAGGAGGCGATAATCCAGCCTGAAGATCTAGGAGGCGATAATCCAGCCTGAAGATCTAAGGGGCGATAATCCAGCCTGAAGATCTAGGGGGCGATAATCCAGCCTGAAGATCTAGGAGGCGATAATCCAGCCTGAAGATCTAGGAGGCGATAATCCAGCCTGAAGATCTAGGAGGCGATAATCCAGCCTGAAGATCTAGGAGGCGATAATCCAGCCTGAAGATCTAGGAGGCGATAATCCAGCCTGAAGATCTAGGAGGCGATAATCCAGCCTGAAGATCTAGGGGGCGATAATCCAGCCTGAAAATCTAGGGGGCGATAATCCAGCCTGAAAATCTAGGAGGCGATAATCCAGCCTGAAAATCTAGGGGGCGATAATCCAGCCTGAAAATCTAAGGGGCGATAATCCAGCCTGAAGATCTAGGAGGCGATAATCCAGCCTGAAGATCTAGGAGGCGATAATCCAGCCTGAAGATCTAAGGGGCGATAATCCAGCCTGAAGATCTAGGGGCGATAATCCAGCCTGAAGATCTAGGAGGCGATAATCCAGCCTGAAGATCTAGGAGGCGATAATCCAGCCTGAAGATCTAGGAGGCGATAATCCAGCCTGAAGATCTAGGAGGCGATAATCCAGCCTGAAGATCTAGGAGGCGATAATCCAGCCTGAAGATCTAAGGGGCGATAATCCAGCCTGAAGATCTAGGGGCGATAATCCAGCCTGAAGATCTAGGAGGCGATAATCCAGCCTGAAGATCTAAGGGGCGATAATCCAGCCTGAAGATCTAGGGGCGATAATCCAGCCTGAAGATCTAGGAGGCGATAATCCAGCCTGAAGATCTAAGGGGCGATAATCCAGCCTGAAGATCTAAGGGGCGATAATCCAGCCTGAAGATCTAGGAGGCGATAATCCAGCCTGAAGATCTAGGAGGCGATAATCCAGCCTGAAGATCTAGGAGGCGATAATCCAGCCTGAAGATCTAGGAGGCGATAATCCAGCCTGAAAATCTAGGGGCGATAATCCAGCCTGAAATCTAGGGGCGATAATCCAGCCTGAAAATCTAGGGGCGATAATCCAGCCTGAAGATCTAGGGGCGATAATCCAGCCTGAAGATCTAGGAGGCGATAATCCAGCCTGAAGATCTAGGAGGCGATAATCCAGCCTGAAGATCTAGGAGGCGATAATCCAGCCTGAAGATCTAGGAGGCGATAATCCAGCCTGAAGATCTAGGAGGCGATAATCCAGCCTGAAGATCTAGGAGGCGATAATCCAGCCTGAAGATCTAGGAGGCGATAATCCAGCCTGAAGATCTAGGAGGCGATAATCCAGCCTGAAGATCTAGGAGGCGATAATCCAGCCTGAAGATCTAGGAGGCGATAATCCAGCCTGAAGATCTAGGAGGCGATAATCCAGCCTGAAGATCTAGGGGCGATAATCCAGCCTGAAGATCTAGGGGCGATAATCCAGCCTGAAGATCTAGGAGGCGATAATCCAGCCTGAAGATCTAGGAGGCGATAATCCAGCCTGAAGATCTAGGGCGATAATCCAGCCTGAAGATCTAGGAGGCGATAATCCAGCCTGAAGATCTAGGAGGCGATAATCCAGCCTGAAGATCTAGGAGGCGATAATCCAGCCTGAAGATCTAGGAGGCGATAATCCAGCCTGAAGATCTAGGAGGCGATAATCCAGCCTGAAGATCTAGGAGGCGATAATCCAGCCTGAAGATCTAGGGCGATAATCCAGCCTGAAGATCTAGGAGGCGATAATCCAGCCTGAAGATCTAGGGGGCGATAATCCAGCCTGAAGATCTAAGGGGCGATAATCCAGCCTGAAGATCTAGGAGGCGATAATCCAGCCTGAAGATCTAGGAGGCGATAATCCAGCCTGAAAATCTAGGAGGCGATAATCCAGCCTGAAGATCTAGGGGGCGATAATCCAGCCTGAAGATCTAAGGGGCGATAATCCAGCCTGAAGATCTAGGAGGCGATAATCCAGCCTGAAGATCTAGGAGGCGATAATCCAGCCTGAAATCTAGGAGGCGATAATCCAGCCTGAAGATCTAGGGGCGATAATCCAGCCTGAAGATCTAAGGGGCGATAATCCAGCCTGAAGATCTAGGGGGCGATAATCCAGCCTGAAGATCTAGGAGGCGATAATCCAGCCTGAAGATCTAAGGGGCGATAATCCAGCCTGAAGATCTAGGAGGCGATAATCCAGCCTGAAGATCTAGGAGGCGATAATCCAGCCTGAAAATCTAGGAGGCGATAATCCAGCCTGAAGATCTAGGGGGCGATAATCCAGCCTGAAGATCTAAGGGGCGATAATCCAGCCTGAAGATCTAGGGGCGATAATCCAGCCTGAAGATCTAGGGGCGATAATCCAGCCTGAAGATCTAGGGGCGATAATCCAGCCTGAAGATCTAGGGGCGATAATCCAGCCTGAAGATCTAGGGGCGATAATCCAGCCTGAAGATCTAGGGGCGATAATCCAGCCTGAAGATCTAGGAGGCGATAATCCAGCCTGAAGATCTAGGGGCGATAATCCAGCCTGAAGATCTAAGGGGCGATAATCCAGCCTGAAGATCTAGGAGGCGATAATCCAGCCTGAAGATCTAGGAGGCGATAATCCAGCCTGAAATCTAGGAGGCGATAATCCAGCCTGAAGATCTAGGGGCGATAATCCAGCCTGAAGATCTAGGAGGCGATAATCCAGCCTGAAGATCTAAGGGGCGATAATCCAGCCTGAAGATCTAAGGGGCGATAATCCAGCCTGAAGATCTAGGAGGCGATAATCCAGCCTGAAGATCTAGGAGGCGATAATCCAGCCTGAAGATCTAGGAGGCGATAATCCAGCCTGAAGATCTAAGGGGCGATAATCCAGCCTGAAGATCTAAGGGGCGATAATCCAGCCTGAAGATCTAGGAGGCGATAATCCAGCCTGAAGATCTAGGAGGCGATAATCCAGCCTGAAATCTAGGAGGCGATAATCCAGCCTGAAGATCTAGGGGCGATAATCCAGCCTGAAGATCTAGGAGGCGATAATCCAGCCTGAAGATCTAGGAGGCGATAATCCAGCCTGAAGATCTAGGGGCGATACTCCAGATTGAAGATCTAGGAGGCGATAATCCAGCCTGAAGATCTAGGAGGCGATAATCCAGCCTGAAGATCTAGGAGGCGATAATCCAGCCTGAAGATCTAGGAGGCGATAATCCAGCCTGAAGATCTAGGGGCGATACTCCAGATTGAAGATCTAGGAGGCGATAATCCAGCCTGAAGATCTAGGGGCGATAATCCAGCCTGAAGATCTAGGAGGCGATAATCCAGCCTGAAGATCTAGGAGGCGATAATCCAGCCTGAAGATCTAGGGGGCGATACTCCAGATTGAAGATCTAGGAGGCGATAATCCAGCCTGAAGATCTAGGGGGCGATAATCCAGCCTGAAGATCTAGGAGGCGATAATCCAGCCTGAAGATCTAGGGGGCGATACTCCAGATTGAAGATCTAGGAGGCGATAATCCAGCCTGAAGATCTAGGGGGCGATAATCCAGCCTGAAAATCTAGGGGGCGATAATCCAGCCTGAAGATCTAAGGGGCGATAATCCAGCCTGAAGATCTAGGGGGCGATAATCCAGCCTGAAGATCTAGGGGCGATAATCCAGCCTGAAGATCTAGGGGCGATAATCCAGCCTGAAGATCTAGGGGCGATAATCCAGCCTGAAGATCTAGGGGCGATAATCCAGCCTGAAGATCTAGGGGGCGATAATCCAGCCTGAAGATCTAGGAGGCGATAATCCAGCCTGAAGATCTAGGGGCGATAATCCAGCCTGAAGATCTAAGGGGCGATAATCCAGCCTGAAGATCTAGGAGGCGATAATCCAGCCTGAAGATCTAGGAGGCGATAATCCAGCCTGAAATCTAGGAGGCGATAATCCAGCCTGAAGATCTAGGGGCGATAATCCAGCCTGAAGATCTAGGAGGCGATAATCCAGCCTGAAGATCTAAGGGGCGATAATCCAGCCTGAAGATCTAAGGGGCGATAATCCAGCCTGAAGATCTAGGAGGCGATAATCCAGCCTGAAGATCTAGGAGGCGATAATCCAGCCTGAAGATCTAGGAGGCGATAATCCAGCCTGAAGATCTAAGGGGCGATAATCCAGCCTGAAGATCTAAGGGGCGATAATCCAGCCTGAAGATCTAGGAGGCGATAATCCAGCCTGAAGATCTAGGAGGCGATAATCCAGCCTGAAATCTAGGAGGCGATAATCCAGCCTGAAGATCTAGGGGCGATAATCCAGCCTGAAGATCTAGGAGGCGATAATCCAGCCTGAAGATCTAGGAGGCGATAATCCAGCCTGAAGATCTAGGGGCGATACTCCAGATTGAAGATCTAGGAGGCGATAATCCAGCCTGAAGATCTAGGAGGCGATAATCCAGCCTGAAGATCTAGGAGGCGATAATCCAGCCTGAAGATCTAGGAGGCGATAATCCAGCCTGAAGATCTAGGGGGCGATACTCCAGATTGAAGATCTAGGAGGCGATAATCCAGCCTGAAGATCTAGGGGCGATAATCCAGCCTGAAGATCTAGGAGGCGATAATCCAGCCTGAAGATCTAGGGGCGATACTCCAGATTGAAGATCTAGGAGGCGATACTCCAGCCTGAAGATCTAGGGGGCGATAATCCAGCCTGAAGATCTAGGAGGCGATAATCCAGCCTGAAGATCTAGGGGGCGATACTCCAGATTGAAGATCTAGGAGGCGATACTCCAGCCTGAAGATCTAGGGGCGATAATCCAGCCTGAAGATCTAGGAGGCGATAATCCAGCCTGAAGATCTAGGGGGCGATACTCCAGATTGAAGATCTAGGAGGCGATAATCCAGCCTGAAGATCTAGGAGGCGATACTCCAGCCTGAAGATCTAGGGGGCGATAATCCAGCCTGAAGATCTAGGAGGCGATAATCCAGCCTGAAGATCTAGGGGGCGATACTCCAGATTGAAGATCTAGGAGGCGATAATCCAGCCTGAAGATCTAGGGGGCGATAATCCAGCCTGAAGATCTAGGAGGCGATAATCCAGCCTGAAGATCTAGGGGGCGATACTCCAGATTGAAGATCTAGGAGGCGATACTCCAGCCTGAAGATCTAGGGGGCGATAATCCAGCCTGAAGATCTAGGAGGCGATAATCCAGCCTGAAGATCTAGGGGGCGATACTCCAGATTGAAGATCTAGGAGGCGATACTCCAGCCTGAAGATCTAGGAGGCGATAATCCAGCCTGAAGATCTAGGAGGCGATAATCCAGCCTGAAGATCTAGGGGCGATAATCCAGCCTGAAGATCTAGGAGGCGATAATCCAGCCTGAAGATCTAGGAGGCGATAATCCAGCCTGAAGATCTAGGGGCGATAATCCAGCCTGAAGATCTAGGAGGCGATAATCCAGCCTGAAGATCTAGGAGGCGATAATCCAGCCTGAAGATCTAGGAGGCGATAATCCAGCCTGAAGATCTAGGAGGCGATAATCCAGCCTGAAGATCTAGGGGCGATAATCCAGCCTGAAGATCTAGGAGGCGATAATCCAGCCTGAAGATCTAGGAGGCGATAATCCAGCCTGAAGATCTAGGGGCGATACTCCAGCCTGAAGATCTAGGGGCGATAATCCAGCCTGAAATCTAGGAGGCGATAATCCAGCCTGAAGATCTAGGAGGCGATAATCCAGCCTGAAGATCTAGGAGGCGATAATCCAGCCTGAAGATCTAGGGGGCGATAATCCAGCCTGAAGATCTAGGAGGCGATAATCCAGCCTGAAGATCTAGGAGGCGATAATCCAGCCTGAAGATCTAGGAGGCGATAATCCAGCCTGAAGATCTAGGGGGCGATACTCCAGCCTGAAGATCTAGGAGGCGATAATCCAGCCTGAAGATCTAGGAGGCGATAATCCAGCCTGAAGATCTAAGGGGCGATAATCCAGCCTGAAGATCTAGGAGGCGATAATCCAGCCTGAAGATCTAGGAGGCGATAATCCAGCCTGAAGATCTAGGAGGCGATAATCCAGCCTGAAGATCTAGGGGCGATAATCCAGCCTGAAGATCTAGGAGGCGATAATCCAGCCTGAAGATCTAGGAGGCGATAATCCAGCCTGAAGATCTAGGAGGCGATAATCCAGCCTGAAGATCTAGGAGGCGATAATCCAGCCTGAAGATCTAGGGGGCGATACTCCAGATTGAAGATCTAGGAGGCGATAATCCAGCCTGAAGATCTAGGGGGCGATACTCCAGATTGAAGATCTAGGAGGCGATAATCCAGCCTGAAGATCTAGGAGGCGATACTCCAGATTGAAGATCTAGGAGGCGATAATCCAGCCTGAAGATCTAGGGGGCGATACTCCAGATTGAAGATCTAGGAGGCGATAATCCAGCCTGAAGATCTAGGAGGCGATAATCCAGATTGAAGATCTAGGAGGCGATAATCCAGCCTGAAAATCTAGGAGGCGATAATCCAGCCTGAAGATCTAGGGGGCGATACTCCAGATTGAAGATCTAGGGGGCGATAATCCAGCCTGAAGATCTAGGAGGCGATAATCCAGCCTGAAGATCTAGGAGGCGATAATCCAGCCTGAAGATCTAGGGGGCGATACTCCAGCCTGAAGATCTAGGGGGCGATAATCCAGCCTGAAAATCTAGGAGGCGATAATCCAGATTGAAGATCTAGGAGGCGATAATCCAGCCTGAAGATCTAGGAGGCGATACTCCAGATTGAAGATCTAGGGGGCGATAATCCAGCCTGAAGATCTAGGAGGCGATACTCCAGATTGAAGATCTAGGAGGCGATAATCCAGCCTGAAGATCTAGGAGGCGATAATCCAGCCTGAAGATCTAGGAGGCGATACTCCAGATTGAAGATCTACAACCCAACCCAAGGACAATAAAGAAACAGGAAGTAACGATTCGCCATGAAATATTTTGTACATCTTAGCGCATCTAAGCGCTATTTCTGTTTGCTATATTTTATTACGGTTCAATAACACAAGAAAATGCTGTGGGACAGTACGCCATTGCAGCGGCCAGTGGCAGGCTGGCTAGTCAGCGATGGCCAGCGGTAGGAGGCGCCGCCGGTCAGAGTGAAATTTGGTTGCCAAGTCGTCCGGCCGGGCGGCCGAGGGCAGCCGTTCAAGGACGCGCGGCCCCAGCTCGCAGAAGTCGCGCAGCCCGCCGGCCACCGCGGCGGCCTCGGTCGCGGACTCGTCCGGCGGCACCGGCTGAGTCAGGGCGGCCAGCAGGGCCTCCTGGGAGTTCAGCAGGCCGTCCATGTCTTCGGCGCCCAGCTCGAACATGCCCTCGGCGCACTCGCTCAGGTGTCGGCACGCCGGCGGCAGCGACCAGGCCAGGAGGGGCCGCCAGCCCAGAGCCGCGTCGCCAACCAGCGCGGGGTCCAGAGCGGAGGCGCGAGCGGCGCCACGCCGGGCCGCGGACAAAAGGCGCGCCGTCTGGTACGGCTCCAGTTCGCCTTCGCCGGGGAAGAGAAGCGCCGCTCGAGCTGCAGCCGCGCAATCTGGCGCCGGCGCCTCCAGCTCAAACAGGCGCGCGCGAAGATGCACCAGAGCTTGGCGCCGAAGGAGCGCGGGCTCAGGGCCAGGCGGCGGCGCGGTCGCCTGCGTCAGGCGCCACAGCGTCTCCAGCAAGCGTGCCAAGGGCAGGTCGTTCACGGCGGAGTTGAGCAGCATCAGCGGCGCGGCGGTGACGCGCGGGTCGGAGCGCAGCGCAACGCAGAGGTCTCGAACGAGGTGGCACAGCTGCGCCGGGCCGAGGTGGCGCGCGCGCGCCGCGGCCGCGCACTCGAGCAGCGTCAGGCGGGGATCGGCGCGCAGTGCCGCTAGCGCAGTCTCACCGCCGGCCCCAAGGTGGCGCGCATGGTATGGCGCTGCGATGGCGCGGAGGCTGAGCGCCAGGTCCTCGGAGCTCATGGCGCGACAGTCGACGCTGAGGATGAGGCTGGTGGCAGCAGCCGGGTCGGTGCCTTCGGCCTGCCAATTCCAGGCGGCCTCCAGATCCTCGCGAGTCACCAGCGACGACTGCGCGCTCGGGAGCCGCTGCTGCTGCTGCCGCTTTTCCGCGGCCTGCTGGGGCCGCTTTGGCCGCAGGCGGGCGGGGTAGAGCACGTGCTCCAGGTGCCGGCCGGACCGCACGTGGGCGGCGGCAGACGGCGGCGCCAACCGGCAGCCGGCGCCAATCGCCAAGAGGGCGCGGCTGCGCCGCCAGAAAACTGCGGAGACGGAGGCCGGCTGCAAGTGGGATTGGGAAATCGAGTTCCAAAGCTGCGGTGTTGGAAATTCGAATATTAGTGCTTAAATATGATTCAGCAGATGAGAAATAGAAGGCAAAAGTACAGAAATTGGCACAACAAGCGGCGGCGCCAACCCGAAGGAATTTCCGGTTTTTTAATTATTTATTCTTGTAAAAACAACCAGAGAACTTAAACTAGAAAATGAAGAGAAAATGGTTATAAAAATAGACCGGAACTCGAACTGTTAGTTGCTATGCAGAGTCAAGTTTAAAAGCACATAAAATATTGACATAGATATAGCTATGATTTTATAAGTAGCTAAAGCTGTTTAACAGTAAATAAAGTGCAATGCATTGCTGGGCAGCCAACAGTTCCCGGCAGGTCACAGGCTCAGCAGCAGCACAATGGGGCAGTGGTCGCTGCCCATCACGCTTGACCGGATGAGGCTGTCGCAGACTCGGCCGGCCAGCCGCTTGGACACCAGGAAGTAGTCCAGCCGCCAGCCGATGTTCTGCGCCCTGGCGTTGCGCATGTAGGACCAGAAGGTGTACGCCTTGGTCTGGTCCGGGTGCACCTGCCGGAACGTGTCCACCAGGTCGAGGGAGCTCAGCATGGACGAGAAGCTGTCCCGCTCCTCCTTGGTGAAGCCTGCGGGGAGTTGCCAATTTAACATTTGAGTCCCTCATCATCTACCTGCCTACCTCACCATCTACTGCCTACCTCACCATCTCCTATCTACCTCACCATCTCCTGTCTACCTCCCTATAACCTGTCTGCCTCACTTATCTCCTGCCTACCTCACCATCTCCTGCCTACCTCACCATCTCCTGTCTACCTCACCATCTCCTGCCTACCTCACCATCTCCTGCCTACCTCACTATCTCCTGTCTACCTTACTATCTCCTACCTGATCATCTTCTGGCCACCTCACCACGACACTATCTCACCTTCTCCCTCCCTGTCTACCTCATCTTTCTGCCTCACAAACCCCATCTATTTTAGCATATCGATATCTTACTGCCCAAATCACCCCTATATTAGTTCAAGTCCTTTCTGTGTGCCTTATACACCAGATTAGGTAACTCGCCATGTTTATCAGTGCTGCCCTCCAGCAACCAGGCTCCGCCTACCAATCCAGCCTCCCTGTCTCCAACTGTGCCCAATGCTGACTGTCCTTCAGCCAAGCCGCAGCTTCCTCACCCGCCGTGCGCTGATTGGTCTTGGGATTGGCCAGGTCGATCTCCAGGTGCGCAACGTTGAGGTCGCCGCAGACAATCACCGGCTTGACAGCGTCCAGGCCGCGCAGGTAGGCGGCAAAGTCTTTGTCCCATTCGGACACTCTGTACTTTAGCCTGGCCAGCTGGCGCCCGCTGTTCGGTACGTAGGCGGTCACAAAGTAGAACTTCTCGAACTCCGCCGTGATCACCCGGCCTTCGCCGTCGTGCTTGGCGGCGCCGATGCCCTCCTTGACGGACAGCGGCTTGTCGCGGCTGTAGATGCCCGTGCCCGCGTAGCCGTCCTTGTCCGCCGAGCTGAACAGCGCGTGGTAGCCGGGAATGCTGGCTTCCGGGGGCACCTTGGCCGAGGGGCACTTGATCTCCTGGGATGATCCGGGCAGGGAGCAGTGGGATTATGGATTAGGATTTACGGTATCAATGTGATGATCTTATCGAATAACTTAAGAGATCTAGATAATCCAATGGGATCTGTATCCTATGATCCTTATGGGATCCAATGGGATAACTGTGATAATCCAATCTGTATCGATGGGATAATCCTACGGGATAATTGTGATAATCCAGTCTGTATAGTGTTGTGTTCTAATTGACACAGAGAGTTTCGTTTGATTAAAGCTTTTTGAGCTAAGAGATATACATCTCGCTCACAATATATTTATACTCATGTGCACGTTGACAACAGTGTTACGCAATCTCCTACTCATTCTAGTCTGAGTACATTATACGCCCATGCATTCAATAAGGCCAATAGTTCATTGTCAGTAGTCAATTCATTGCGCGAGCATTGTCAATCACAACATATAGATGGGATAATTCTATGGGATAACTTGTGGTAATCCAATGGGATAACTTGTGGTAATCCAATGGGATCACTTGTGATAATCCAATGGGATAACTTGTGATAATCCAGTCGGCATGGCATCCACACAGGATAATCCAACCGCATCAATGAAGATAATCCATTAGAATTGATACATGGGATATTATATTCCATTGAGAAGCAAACTGGGTCAAATGGAGATAATCCAAAAAGGACTAATCAATACACATTCGCACCTGGACTCCAATGATGAAGGGCGCCTCCTCAAGCAGATAACGAGTGCCATTGTTCTTCAGCCAGGCGCGCAGGCCGTTGATATTCCAGGAGGCCAGCTTCAGACTCCAGGGCCGGCCTTCAGCGTCCTTGGCAGCGGGGCATTCCAGCGATGTGGCTGAAGTGCTGGGAGCTGCCGCAGTGCTGGGAGCAGCCACAGCTCCAGGTGCATCTGATTCCTTCTTAGCAGCAGCCTTGGCAGGCTTCTTTTCCTTGCCAGCTGAACTTTCTGATGCAGCCTCATCCAGCTTTGCCCGCTTGCTGCCAGCAGCCTTTGGCTTGGATGTTGACTGCCTCTTCTTGGGTGGCATTCTCTGGCTGCATGCATGAGTCAGTGGCAGATATTCGGAAATATGGATTTGCCATTATAATGGCTTGTATACAAAGCCTAGTTACAATATATGCACAATTTTTTAACCAACTTTAAAGCATTTTTAAAGCAATCTCCAAAGTACATAGACCACATCAAAGGGTTAGGGGTACCAAGTGTACCCTAGGGCCTAGGAAGTATTGCAACAATAAAAGACCTTTTTATAATTATGACAATAGAAGACCACACAAAGCATGATAACTTTTGACATTTAGGCCATTTTATATATGGTTGTTTTAATATACATTCCAAGTACTAACTTATAGAAAATGCACTGGATAGACATCTATTATTTAGCAACTTTTTTTCCGATAGAGAAGCAATGCTTGACTTGATTTAAATTAAATCTAAGCTTTTAGCTTAAGCTAAATTAAATACCTCAAGATATCTAGGCCTATAGGCCAATCTATAGTATATTAATTCTATATGTAAAAGACCAAATTTATAGGGCCTAGCTTATTGCTAATGAATTAAATAGGCCTATTCATTTTGCATAATAAAGTATTTTCTTTCATCAATAGCTAAAATTAAATCAAATTCCAAATCACAATAGTAGCTAGGAAATATAGATCTTCTTTGTTGGTTTACATTAATAAAGCTAAAGGAAAGGCAAACGTTATAAAAATAACTTTGATATTTTGATAGATAATAAGTTAAATGACATGTTAAACGTAAGATTCCTATCCTAATCCTATTAGCCAATTATCCTAGTAGCATTTCGCTTTGGCCATTTTAATCTAGACCCAGAGTTTCAATGCCCATAATAAGATCTTTGACAATGAATGTCATGACAATGAATGGCTATGTAAGTATAAAGTAATAAAGTTTATAAATCCTATTTGCAAATGATTCAATTTTTTGATGATGTCATTAGGCCTATAGTTATAGGCGATGCAGAGCAAGTCAAACAATTTACAACCTTGAAATTGTAGAATAAATGCATTTTCTACCCACAGCCACCATATGCAGTTTAATGCTTATTGCTTATAGCTTATTATGTTCTGTAGTACACGAGCACAAAATTGCTTTATATTAGCCTAGGCCTATCTCTATAATAGATAACTTGACTAGTAAATCTACACCACATATAGACTATATAGGCATCATCCTATTGTATTGGAGTAACAGAGCAAAAAAAGTAGAATTAGACATATCCTAGACCTAGCCTCTGGCCTCTAGCTAGTAAGATAATTAGTGAACCGTAGTGGGAACTTGTTTCTTGGAATTACAAGTACGCTCGTAAATTACATGGTTCACGCATGCCGTTTTTCAACTAGCCTTTCATATTACCGCGCGATTCCAGAACCAGAATCACTTCCGATCTTCCCAGACAAAAAGCAGTAATTTAAAACTATTTAACTTTGTTGAATTTTGACTGCCTTAACAGCCTGCCTCACTTTGCACGATTTTTCACTTTTTTCTTGGCTATTCCAATTCAATAATTACAACTTTATAGCACGTATATCCCTCTATGTTTTATACTAGCTAGTTCTTTAACTTCTTGTCAATACTAAGTAAGAATTATAAATATAGTATAAATATTTAAACGCTGAGCCTTTAAATAGTGCCGCCGCCTCCTGGTGCCGCCGCCAAGCATGCTAGCGGTGCGTTCCAAGGCCTCAACGTAGAGCCGCGCTTCTGCTGCGGCTGCCAAGAGCGGTACACCATCCACTCAGCGGGGCCGCTGAAGTGAGCGTCGACGCAAAGAACGGCGCCGCCGTGAGCGAAATCGCCGTGGCCGACTTCGGGGACGCGAGCGACGAGCCACAGGCAGCCGGCACCTGCCAACTGGTGGTACAGATCCGCTTGGGTGGCGCCAGGGACCGTGAGGTTCAAAATCACCGGACCCCAGCCGAACCAAAATGCGCACAGCAACAGCTCAGAATTGCTACCTGGAACCGCCGAACTTTGCGAGCAAAGTGGAGACAACATCTTTTGGCCCAGCTTGCAGGTGACCTACAACTTGATACATGTATAATTATGCTGCAGGAGCTCTCCATCACGGCCGAACCTGGGCTTCACAAGGAGCACCTAGTAGGCGGTGGCTGGCTGCTGCAATACACATCAGCAGACTCGAAAGGTCTGGGAGGAATTGGCGTTCTAACCGGGCCGAGGCTTCAGCAAAGTACACGCTTTGAGAAGCCTCTCGCCGCGGCTTCTGCGCGTCGACATCCGACTCCGCAAGCGTAACATGCGGCTCTTCTATGCCTATGCACCCACGGCTGCGCGCCCTGAGGAGCACCGACAGTTTTTGGAGTTCCTGTCAGCGCAGCTGGAGAAGACCGCTCAACGCGACACTGTACTGGTACTCGGAGACCTCAACGTGGTCATGCGAAGGTCCGAGCGCGCTCGCTTTGTAACGCCACGCGAAAACAACAATACTAATGCCCTAGTGGATTTCATGGACCGCCATGACCTGGTCTCAGCAAACACGCTGTTCAGGAAGCCGCTTCACAGATTGGCAACATTTGCTGGCTGTAAGCGGCCACGTCGGAAAGCGTCTGGAAAATTTGATAGGAAGAGACTCGCACAGCACGACCACGTGCTGCTTCGCCAGCGAGAACGACGACGAGTGACTAACTGCGATACGGTGGCTCCGTTGGCAGTGCGGTCAGACCATAGGCTGCTCTACTGCGACCTGCACCTGAAGGACCCGCTATATCGACCACCGAAAAAACAGCCAAAACGCTACTTCCGCGCCCTACGCGACCCGGTTACAAGTGGCCGCTTCTGTCTGCCGAGGCGCTTGAAGAACGGCCGGATACAACAACCCCAGCCACAGTGCCGCCATCCAAGCCGCCGCCCCTACGAAAACTCTACCGCTGGTGAAGCCAGCAGAAAGGAGTCGGCCAGTGTGGCAGAACGACGAAGTGCTGCGGCAGGCCCAGCTGACAGTGGAGAGACTGCGGAGGAGCGGACAGCCCGCGGAGAAGGAAGAGGAGACTCTAGCGGAGACATTTAAAGCCCGGCAACGCGCCGCGGTAGAGACCGCTATTCAGGAGATCACGGACGCCGGTCCCGACAAGAAACCGCGTGTCGTCTGGTCGGTCGTCAATCAGCTGACAGGCCGCTAGAGACGCAACGCTCTGAACCTGGTGGGTGACCCAGGTTCATCAGTCGACCATCATCTGCATCTTCGTAGACTTCCTGAAGGCCTTTGACTCGGTGTCGAGGCGGGTCATCGCGAACATCCTGCGCGCGTATCACGTACCCGAGCAGCTGGTGACGGCTGTGTTAGCTCTGTACAAGGAGACAGGAGACTAGGGCGGCAGTTGTGACACCGGATGGCCTTTCCGACTTCTTTGACACGTCTTCCGGCGTTCTCCAAGGGGACACCCTGGCTCCTTTTCTATTAGTCCTGGTCCTGGATTGGGTACTGCGCACTGGCTTCCCTGACGACTCCAAAGGATTCTTGCTCTGCCGCAGAACAAGCAAGCGGCACCCCGAGAAGCGACTCTCCGTCCTAGCGTACGCGGACGATCTAGCGCTGCTGTCTAGCACAGCTGAAGGAGCTCAACGCCTGCTAGACCAGCTGACGGCGGCGGCCGCTGCGATCGGACTGTCCGTGAATACCAAAAAGACAATGGTGCTGACCGTGCCGACGGACCTCCCAGCTGAGATCTACTGCCGCTGCACGAACGGGCAGGTGGCGTTGCTGCCCCGCTGCAAAGAGTTCGTCTACCTCGGTGGTCTGGTGCCAAGCATCACGGAGGACATGGCACGGCGCAGGGCGCTTACCTGGGGCGCATTCCGCACCGTGCGGACTGTCCTGCAGAGCCCCGCGCTGCCGGATCACTGAAACGTTGACACCGACCGGCCCGCAGGAGCGGCAACTCGACGCCGTTCACGCTGGACTCCTGAGAGCCGCCTTCGGTGTCCAATACTCGCCGACCGCCACCACCAACACCAGTAATGACGAGTTATACCGACGGGCTAAGCTCTCCCGACCCAGCCAGTTGCTGCGAATCCGGCGCCTACAGCTGGCCGGCCACGTCATCCGGGCAGAGCAGTACTGCCCTGAGCCGCTTCAAGACGTGCTGCTGCTGCTGCAAGACGTGCCGCGGCGGCTTGGTCAGGCGAGTAGTCTGCGTTTCGTCGACCTGATTTTAAGAGACGATCAAATCTCCGACCCCCGCGGACTCGCTATTCTGCGCAAATCTGCGCTTGCGCGCGCCATTTGACAGCAACCTAATTTGGCTTGCTCAGGGTTGCTGTAGTTTGTTGTTGTGTTCTAAGTTAGAAATTAAAAACTTCAGAAATTTTTTGACATTTTACATGTTAAAAAAAGATTTTTTATATTTTAGCGACTCGCACATGGAATGGGGCGAGGCCAAAGTTGAATCGTTAGAAGTGGTGTGATTATATGCAATATTACACGTATTCATAACAGCAACAAAATACACCTCGCACCCACAGAGGGAGAGGTGTCAGAACACGCCTTTGGGCCGCACATCTCAAAATTCAGCTCCCCCCGGTGGGAAAAAAGTTGGTGGCCCACCAGCGTTGTCGCTGTCGACCACTGGTCGGGTTGCGCCACGAAATGCTAGCGGCCCGCCATTGTGGCCCGCCAGTGGTAGCCGGTAATGCCACCCAAATATAGCTGCCACTCATGCCACTCATTTGCTACTTGATTTATTCTTTCGAAAACCATTTTACTGAGCCCACTAAAAGGTTTGAGAAGAACTACATGTATGCAGAACCACGTCAATGAGTTGATTCTTTTGTTGTAAAAAAAGGTTATAACCAAAAAAATGAAAAGTCGCTTGTCTAGCAGCAATCGCTAGCGGCCCGCCCTGGGCCCACTATTGCTTTCCCACCGGACCCCTGCAATCAGAGCGGCGGGCTCTCGCATCCCTCATAAGAAGCTCGGTGTAGCGCATCGTTCGTCCTATGGTCTCGTCTCCGCGGATCCTGCGTCGTCCACAACAGCAGGTCGTGTAACGGCTCTCGCGGCGCAGCGATTCTCCGACTCTCCGACTCTCCACGTCAGGATGACGTGGCCACCCTAGCGCGAAGAGCGCGACGTTGGACTCCGTGCCCAGGCCGCAGCGTACGCCGAACGCAGAGTCTATCTATTCTGTAGCCAGACAGTGTGGCCGGGGGAGGTGCTGTCTGCAGCTAGTAATTGATGACGTGATCAGTCATTGGGCTGCGTGCACCCCCCTTCAAGCTTTATAGTTGGGTTGGGATTGTTTCTGGTGCATTTGTACTGCACGAATCGCAGACCAGCAGGGCCACTACAATATGCTATTATACGTTCTTAACAGTGCATCTGCAATGTTATTATTTTACATGCACCAATTATTCAAATTACAAAGTGGACATATAGCATGACAGCAACAGGGGCGTCGCCAGGAATTTTCTACGGGGGGGGGGTACACCAAGGTGAATTTTCTACGGGGGGATACACCAAGGTAAAACTGCTATGACAGAGTCACATGGTACTGGTAGCATGTATAGCAACAAAGGGCAACAAAAAAGTTTTGGTCAGGCTTTCCGGGGGGGGGGATACACCCCCCCTATCCCCCTGCCTACGCCCCTGGACAGCAACAATAAAAATTGGAAAATTGGCATTAAATCAAACGTTACTACACATGCAAGCATTGCGTACATTACAATCCTTTTTTCAGTTCCATGAATAATGTTTCGAAACCCTTCAAAAATTTCATTGAATCGGTACGTGTCCTTGCGGTCTTTTATAGCAATATTTTCTACCGTACGAGTACAGCTCTAAGATTTGGTATAACAATTGGCAATCGTTATTCGTAAAAAATCGGGACTGTTAATTATGGATTCAGAATTTTTAGAAAGAAAGAGGAACAATAAGGTCCGGATGTGTCCCTCAAGTGATTTTCATTGAGAAAGTTGCATGATGTCTATGCCCCCACCCGGCACCATCTTTCATAGTCGGTTTAAAATTTGCTTGCCCCTTTATACTTTTTTCCAAATCGACACATCTGCACATACGAGTGTATAATTCATTGATATAGTCAGCTTTCAATATATTACGAGCTAGTTCTGCTTTGCAATTCCATTTAAAATTGACCATAAGGCTGCACCAGCAAGCGACTTTCGCATTTCCGAGTTGTGCAATTGGTTCTACGTTGGCAATCTGAAGCTGAAGATTGCTGAGAGGCTTCGCATTCCTCGTCGGGAGATTCAGCTTCGGGACGCAAATACAGTCAGCTTGGGATCCTCGGGTCGAGCCAGTATTATATTTGGTTTGTGGAATACGCTTTATTCCTAGATTCAAAGATTCAGAGGTTTTAAGCTTTGTTAGAATGATATTTTTCTGCAGTTTCATAAATCTTCAATACCTGTGACTGTGTGAACTCGTTTGAGGCTTGTGCAGGCCAGTGAAGTACCGGGTGTCGCCTCAAAACCTCCAAATTCTATGCCTTAGGGGGTTGTAGCTTAGTGGTTAGAGCGTCGGACTCACGACTTGTAGGTCGTCGGTTCGATTCTCGATCTCACTGGAACAATTTGTGTCTTTAAGCAAGACATTTAACTCTGCATTGCCTCAGAAGTTGAGTTCACCCTGCTGTAAAATGGGTGCCAGCATTAGCTGGGGTAATTGAGAGAGTGTGTGTGGCGACCTCCAGTCCGTGGACTGAATAGCCGTATGCAGCCGTCAGATGCGCCACGCAATAGCTGCGGCTGAGCTGTCAGTTGCACATCTGGCCCAATCGGAGCAGGTGTATTATCGCTTTCTAGATTCAACGATTCAGAACTTTAAGCTTTGTAGAACTGATAGTTTTTGTAGTTTCATAATTTTTTAAATGCCTGTGAAGTTATCTGACAAGGCTTATGTAGGCCAGTGATGTACCGGGCCTCGCCTGATCATATCCTCCAAATTCTATAACGTCGAATGATACTTTCTTTCGCATCGTCGAAAAAGCGAGCATGTCGGCCCCTTCATAAGCGTCGATAGTTCAAAAAGGGCACGACTTTTGAAGTTTCGATTTTGTGGAACTTTGAAGATGCAAAATTTTGACAATGCGAAGCGTCGGCATTTTGAGTAATCAAGGGGCCGACATTTTGCTCATTCTGACGTTGTGAACTTTTGGCCGGTATGAAGCGACTTCAGGTACCAAATGTCGCCTACTTTTGAAGTTTATTCGTTTGCGTAATAAGATTGAAGCATGGGCCACTCCGCCAGAGACAACTTGCTGTACTTGTGGACTTCCAGAATACAACAGCCACTCTTTCCAATGCAGAAACAGCCACTGGAGGACGCCCTGCGGATGATCAACTATACCAGACGCCTGAGCCCCGCAGACAGGACGCTGCCGCTGATTCTGGAGTTCAAGGACAAAAGCAAGGAGCCGCTCCTGATTGGTAATTACGCTGAGTACTTTGCAATGGCAGATTGTTTAGCATGGTAGCAGAGTTTGAATAATGGCAGAAAAAATACGAGTACTGTGTGTACTTTGCCCAGCACAGACGTCATTATTTCACCATTTTTCGTTCTAAATGCAAAGACAGGGAGGCGAGAATAAATAATAATTATAAAAAGCAGTCACGTTATGACATTTCTACATGGGGTAATAACTATATGTTGTGGAACAATGACCAAAACTAATTGTGCTGAATGTGCAAATAGTTTGCCTTGCTGGGGTGATGTCCACAGCAAGGCAGGGTTCTTGAGTTCCTAAGACGGCTAGCACAAATCAGCTGATTACAAATCTCATTTATCAGGTAAAAGCGGATTATACAATTTATTTCATTGAAATTTCAGTCAATTGCTGTCACATTGTAAGTTAGTGATTACTAAAATTTATAGTCTACTAATTATTAAAATAATTTTGGATAAAAGATATAGAATTCAAAATTAGTGAATGATAACGAAACAAAAAATCACCTACAATCCAGGCTGGTAACTCGTACACAGAACAAGCAAGAGGCGGGAAGTCTGTCAAACTGACAGGGTACATTTTCAAAAATATGCTAATCTAGTATACTTATGATTAATTTAGTACTAATAGTAATATGGTGATTTTGATATTATTTAGGATTAAACAAATAAATCAATGTACTTAGCGAAGGAGACTAGAGTGCGCTACTATTAGTAGCGTATGTTTAAGTAGCTACGCCTGTCAGGCCCGGACGATTCGCTATTGTATAAGAAATAGTTCTTATTTTGATCGACTCTGATTATTTATCACAACGTGCTGCGGTTTTAAAATGTTAAACTGATTGATCTACGTCCAAGGCTGCCACACGCTTACAGAAGAGGATAAGTAGCATGCTTAAATACGAGTCGAATTTCTTGGAAACGGAATCCAATTAAACAAAGTAACATATTATTTGAAACCTAGAATAGATTAAGCACATAGTTTTTTTACATACATTTTCTTCTAATTACAGAATTATAAAACCGTCACATTGTGTTCTCGAGTACAATATACGAGCGTAGTGTCACGCAGAAGGCTGAAAAGATGATCTGAAATATCTGAATCTTTTTTATGCACTGCACGAAGTAATCGAAAGCACAAGCAAACACCAACCCACAAACCCAGGATAAAAAAGACCGTGCTGTACACTGGAGCGTGTAAACAGGAAAGATACGAACCAGGTGCACAAGCCAAAAGTGCAAGCGCAAACCACAATTAAAGTAAATTAGCACGCGGCAGGCCTCGCAGATGAGTGGCAAATGGCAGCACTGTTTTAGTCTTCAGCTTTTGATGTTTCAGCTTGAGTCGACTTGTCACTACTTTGGAAGCATGGGGTTAGCGAGCCTACGGATGCCTCCAGGCCTTGATAATAACCAGCAGCTTCGGTATGGCACAGGCAATTCCGAAGGTCGTGACACCAACACCGACACCTGCGCCAGTCAGGCCTGCCGAGAAAGGGTTGAAGAATGTGATGAGTGCTACTGCGATGCTCCCCGCGATGGGAATAAGTGCGCGGCACAGGATGCCCAGCCTTCTCTCCTGGTACTCCTGAAGGGACATCCCACTGTTTGCGTGGCGATGTCGAAGCAGTAGCCAGGCAACAAAATTCACAATGCCGATCAAAGCGATGCTTCCACCTTCGGCTGCGAGGATGTCTGGAATAAACGAAAATGCTTCTCCCATGGTTGGATTCGCTCTCAGCACTACAGCGACGGCCATTCGCAGTACTCGAGTCACGGAGGAAGCTAGGTTTTGAATAGCGCTCGGTAACGTGTGGGCGATCTGCCAGACCCGCTTGCTCAGCTGAAGGCAGCTACCGCGGCCATAAATCAAAAAATTTACAAAGTGCTCGCAATTGTTGCGCAAGAGGTGGTACTCCTTGATGCCCCTTAGGGTGTTGAACCTGTCATCAATCTCATTCCAGTCAGGCTCCGAGTTGTGAACGACCTTATCCATCTGATTAGGGCCGCTCACTCGAAGAAATCCATTGAACTTCATAAATCCAATTCCAGTAGGTTCTGGTGGAAACTCGTACGTCACACCGACACCAGTGTGTGTCTCCTCGTTCCACTCAACTAGGATAAAATGAACTTCTTTTACTTTTTCATCTACCGTACGGTTCAGAATGATGTGGTCATGAAGTCTTAAGTCGCGCCTGTCTACTCCATGCTCGATTTCGATTCTCAGACGTCTTTGCTCATCCGTATTGTCATATAGGACGCCTTCGCAGCACAGTTTCGCCATTTTTTTCTGCATGGTTTCAAGGTTTTTTTCAAACAAGTATTTAATGCTGCAGAGTTCTTTTTTCGTAGTTTTGAGCCAATAACAGAAGTCTCGGCTGGTGACTCGACTGCCACACTTTTTCTCTTTCCCCGTCCATCCTTTAACGTCATCATCGGCATTCAGAAAAGTGCAATCAATCAGGTCCTTCAAGATGCTGAACTCATCGGTGGCGAATTCCTTATTGCCTTCGTAATTCACCCGACGAATCAAGCTCTCACCTTTATCGATGGTTAAGTCCTCGAGCCTCACTCTACGCTGCTCATGGTTATTTTCATACAGAGTAACCCTGACGATGTCGCTGCAACCTTCAACTGCTGTGCAGTCTCTCATTACAGCGTCGTGGGTATAAATTTCTGGCGACTTACGAAACTTAACGGGACCTCTTTTGAAATCGACCAGCTGCTGAGCCGATGTAACTGGAATCCTGCACTGCTCCCTGTTGCTTGGGTGCTGAAGGCTGCACCAGCGAGCGAAATCCCGACTGTTGTTCCATTGTGTGTTGTGCTGCTTTTCCCCCAGCCTTGAGTGGGCTCTCTCAATCACTTTGTCTGGAGAGTATTTCTTTTCTTCACCGGTTTTATCATACACGACGAGGTAGACTTCCTGCTTTGAAACATCGACTCGAATTTTATATTTCACAGCTTTATTTCTGCTAGTAAGCTTCATCGCGTATTCAATAACCTCCAATGAAGCACAGGACTGAGCTGATCCGCTATCTCCTTCCAGTGTAGGATCACTGACAACCACGGAATGCTGATACTGCAGAAACCTTCTTCTCATCGAAATGACACAGCCCTGTGAAATGGTTCGTACATCGTAAACTTTATTAGATGTATACATTGGCATATCTCTTCCAGCACCGTGTAAGAGGCAGTCCAAACTTGGATTGTTGTGAACGCACAGCACGGCTTCCGTCTCCTCTGCTCGAATCGCGTACTTCAGCTTTGACACACCACTCTCTGTCAGACTCAAGTCATATTGAACAGTCACGATCTTGACTCGTCCAGCTGCTTCAGCATCACAAAGGTGGATTTCGGCAACAACTCGGTACACACCATCCAGAAATATTATATCGCCAACTTTCAACTGATCTGGACGTCTTTGGCGGCAGAGAATAGCCTGCTCAGTCGCTGCATTTTTGAAGGGCTGACTGTGGCAGATTACGTCCTTCCAGTCTTCAAGCTCAAGTTTTGATTTAGTTAGATAAACGGCAGATATTCATTGAGCTTTCTGTTCCTTTGAAAGCCAAATTATCGATAAACAGAACTCGCTGCGACAGCTCTGCTTCACTGACGGACAGTGGGGCCGTTACAACGACGCTCACAGGGCCGACAAGAGTGAGCTCACTTTTTTGCACATAGCACATTGACTTCGGCTTTATCGCGTTCATGCAGAGTAGAATATTCTGCTTCGACTTCAACTCTGTCACCTCAGTCACTTCTCCATAGAGCTTTGTACCACTATCACATGTGAAGTTCAGATGATCTCCAACTTTCACCGAGTGAGTGTGCTCATTGGGCAAGTAAATTGGGACAAGGCACTCTGGCCTGTGACTGGAAGACTTTGTCTTGCACCATTTCACAAAATGCTCTCCGTTATTAGAGATCAGTGAGTACTGACTCTCGTTAAGTCGACTATGAGCTCTTTTGATCACAATGTCTGGGTCGAAGCACCAGGCCTCAGCATAGCGACAAAGCCAGCCCTCTGGTTCAACTTGCTTACTAGGGTTTATAACCCTAAAGTTAAGAGTATGTCTAATTACCCTGTTTGTCTCGAGAAGCTTTATTTTGTCGTAGAAAATAGCGACCACAGTGCACGAGCCATTTGCGAATTCCGAATCTTCAACAATGATCCAGCGCGAGCTTATTCGAATCACATCACCCTTCTTCAGGCTTTGAAGTAAAATAGGCGTCAATGCTTCTTCTGCATATAAACCTTGTGGCCCAAGAACAGGGTGGTACAGAGGGCAATCCTTTTTAATCTCATTGTGTACGCTGAGCTGTGTGTCCGTCTCTCTTTTCTTGATTATGTACTTGATCTGGCACTCTGTTTCGTCTTCATCCAATGACTGAGCTCCATACTGCACCATCTTTACATGGACTCTATCAGCACCACAGCGAACTGCGATGACCACTGTGTATGCTCCATCGATTGAAATGATGCTGCCGATTTTTAAACTTTCTGGACTCGTGCTTTTGCAGAGAGGACTTACTTTAGCTTCGGTGTCTGGGAGCATCGCCACCTGCTCACCCCATGCGCTATCACGAAGATTCGGATTAGTAAGCAGTCGGCAGAATGCCAGGGTAGAGATGTCTTTGCTGAACACAAGTCTGTCCAGGATTTCAACCCTGGCGAGAAGTTCCTCCTCGTCCACGCACTGGGGAACTGACGCTACTACCGGAACGGGGGCGAGAAGCTCCTTCTCTTCGATTCGAACCAATGGAACGGATCGCATCCTGCTAGTTTGAATGCGCATCGTTAGCAGCAGCGATTCGTCACTCAGGTTGTCGATATTTGAAACCTCTCCGTGAAGTGGGCCAGCAACATGCTGCAAATTCAGGTGGTCTTTAACTTTCACCTCGTGGATTTCGTGGTCGTCTGACACGAAGATCGGCACAAGGATCTCGGAACAGTGGGTTGGGTCCTTCATCTTGCACCACTTGACGAAAAGTGACGAGTCACTCTGAATTTCGTTCAGGCGGCTGCGAGCTCTTTGGACAACATCCTTAGGCGGGTGGCAATGGGACGTTGGGAAAAGAGCGAGCTGGCAATCGGGCTGCAGACGGTGTGTACTTTTCGATTTGATCACATTGACCGTGAAATTTTCTCTTGATACTCTCTTGTCTTTGAAAAGTGTAAATTTGGACTGTTTCTTGTTCTTAGTGCAATGAATCGCTTTAAATTCATATACGTTATTGGGTGCATGCTGTATGTGGTGACTGCGTTTCGCTTTCTGTGCAGAGTGGGGGATGGGGGGCTGTCTCTCTCTCTCTCTCTCTCTCTCTCTCTCTCTCTCTCTCTCTCTCGGATTGTACTCGCGCATGTGCATACTCTGGAGCGCGAGCACGCCAGAGGTAGCGGCTGATTGGTCAGCCTAGTCAGGCTGGAAAATATACTGGTATTTATTGAGAGAGCTAGGCTTGGCCAGCTCTAAGAAGATTTTTCTCTCTGCAAGCCACACAGACTTTGTTACACTGTACCTCTTCAACAATAATCAGCTGACCGTTGATCTTGAAGACATCACCGGGCTTCACCCACTCGATGCTGCCTGGAGTGAGCCTTTCAAAATCAGTTGCTTTTTTCAATGGTTCGTTAACTGCAAGTTGCTTCTCTTGGTTGCTTTGAAAGGAAACAAGCGGCTCTGTGTCTTCTATAGGCTCGTCTTCTAGACTGAGCGAGAGATCCTGACTTTGCTTGATTTCCTTTGTTGCCATCTAAAATAAAATGGTTAAAATATCTTCAATAGATCTTATCAACATTTATTTATTAATTTCCGATGCATTTGGACTACATTTGCTCATTTTCAGGGCGATTGACTGTTTATTTAAATTTTTATTTAATAAACTAGACAGAAACAGGAATATTTCAACATTTAATTAAATGCTAAAGATTTGGCTGCAGGATCCAAGAGGACATGTCAGGGGGAGGGAAGTTCCGTAATGTGGTCAGGTTACTTAGAATAGCCGTATTGCAGTTGAACATTGAGACTAGGTTTGTGTTTTATGGATACGAATTCAAGTATTTTTGGTCTTAATTCAAGCTTGACATATGAAAATGTACGTATGAAGTTAGAAACTGCTCCGAGATACCACAAACGCTATGTGGATGACACTTGCCATCTTTGATTTTCTTTTTAAAACAAAACTTTTTTCAGTGATCTGAATTTTACCGATCAGAAAACTCATTTCACTGATGAGGTGGGAGACAAAAAACCTCTTGTCAACAGCTTGTCTTGTTGACCTTAACAACAGCAACAGCCTGTCCTATAATCCGGGGGCCTCTACGCGGCGGACGGGAGCCGACGATCTGATCACCGTCGGATGCACGAACACTCGGATTGAAACGGAGCGTCACCAAGCCGTTGCATTAGTTAAGCAGTTCGAAGGAAAACGGCGCACATCCAGATCCAAATGTTCAGAATTCTTCAAACGACAAAAACCTATCAAAAATAACAAAGAACCCGAAAACCAAATAAAAAAGGATGGAAAAATGGTGGACAGCGGCTAGACTTGTACAGGCTGGAGACGTCGAAGTGAACTCCGGACCGTGTAACCGGTGCGGCAAGAAAATTGCTACGGGGACCAAACCGATTGAGTGCGCTAACTGCGGATGTCAGTACCATGGCAGTTGCACAGGCCTTACCCGGGCGAAGCAAGACAAGATCAAGACCGGTAATACGCAGTGGAAATGTAAAAAATGTACCATCGCGGAGGAATGGAGGACGGAAGAAGAAGAAGAAGTAGAATGCATGAGGGTGCTTCTGGGACAAAATTTTTCACGTCCTCCATAATCCCATTAAATCCATCTATATTATCCCCGACAGAATCAGAAAAAAGGGGGGTCGCACTCGCTTTGAAAACTTCAAATATAATCCCATTAAATCCATCCATATTATCCCTGAATCAGAGGGTCGCACTCGCTCACAAAAAGTCATCCATAATCCACCCAAATCCATCCATATTATCCCAGAATCAGAGCATAACAGGTGTCCTACATAATCCACTAACATCCACCCATAGCATCTTCGAAACAATCAGAAAATAATCTGCATTCTTCTCCCCACATTCAATTCGCGAAATCAGATCCCTAAGACTTTAAATCCTCAGCGCAGGGTGCTCATCCTCCGAAAAAAAAATTAAATTTTCTCTAAAAATGTTTCCAGTTGTCTCTCCAGGTTCTTATTACAAAGTGCACGAGCCTAATTACAAGAGTAAGTACCGATGCAAACTAGAATGCAGCGAGTACATGAGAAAATATTGGCCCGGCGTTGATATCAATGTCCCTAATATTAGTCAAGCACTTAAATCTCACTGGTTTCATAAGTATGGAGTAACCTACGTAAAAGATTACGACAGCTACTATAACTTCGCTGAAGTTATAAGGCAGTTGTAATTTGTAGTTTTGTTTTGTAGTTTGCAATTGTAATTTTTTTCTTACATTCTCTCAATGATCAACGTCAATACAAACTCTTCACCGTTAAAATCAACACCCACCCCATCTTCAGTCTCAAACTGTAGCACAATCTCGTGAATCTCCTTATTACTCAATACAACTCTTTTCACTGGATTTGGTTTCTCTACCAACATCTTTCCTCCAGCAACAGAGTTAGAGATGTTGTACAAAATATCCGTTCGCTTTCCCTTAAATACCCAATTAAGACTGAGATTACTTCTGATTAGAATATTCAAACCCTTTACAATGTCTGCAATATTGGGTGCTAAGAACAAACCGCTTACGTTTTTTTTACGCTTACGCTTACGGGCCATGCTAACGGCCCCCGACGTTTGAGTGGCGGTCCGCGCCGCGGATTCTGCCTTATAAACTTTCTTCTCGAATCCCAATTCCCTATACCAAGTGTCATCTTTAAACAACCTCCGCATCTTTGTGAACTTGCATGACCACTCTCATTACAGTGAGATCATAGGCTAGCGGTTTTATTGAGTTTATTGATGGTTCTGGTTTCAACCGTTGTCATTTTTTATTTTAATATTTTAATTAATTTCTGTGTCAGCTGGTATCACTAGGAGTTCAGCTCTAGTGAATGACCGCGTGGGGGATTTAGGGTTAAAGGCTTGAGATAAAAAGTAATAGTCACCGGAGTCGGAGGTAAAATGTCTGTCTATTTTATGTACATCAAGGCTGAAGTATGGATCTGTAGCTCTTCTTTTGGTGTCTTTCTCTAGCTCTCCAGGTAGATATAAAAAGCGTAGAAACTCAGAGTTTGTCCGTAATGTATGGTGATTCAACTCCTGGAAGCTTAGGGTAGTTCGAGGTGTGTTTTGTGTTGTGTGTTTTGTGTGTGTTGTCTGTTCTAAGAGATGCCTTAAGTTCGACAGTGTCTTGTTTAATTGCATGGGACGGTTTCAATCCAGTCATGCGTGTTACTTCATTGTTCAGTTGCTCTATAACAGTGGGGAGGCGGTCTGTCCATTTTGTATAGTACTGGCCACTTTTTAGTTTCAGCTCCTCTGCTGTCTGCTTAGTGAATAGTCTCTTGGCTAGAGTTAGATTGAATCTTTCCACAAAAGCCTGGTCTCTGTGGAGCTCAGTTCTTCCGTAGCGAATTTTTGTGTCATACTTATGTCGAAGTGATTTCAACGCACCTAGGAATTCTTTTCCCGGGTCGGTCATAAAGATTTCAGGGTAACTAAGGGGTGAGTTTTTGTAAATTTCTTGGAGGGCAGCTGCAGCTGCTTCTGACTTCTTTGTCTTAAGTGGTCTCGTTTCCTTATATCTGGAGGCAATGTCTATAACTGTGAGAGCATACTTGTAGCCTGAGTCATTGGGGAGAAACAGAAGATCTGCTTGGTGCGCCTCATTAGGTTTATAAATACTGAAATGGGGCCTTTCAAATTTTACTGGTGGGAAATAGACTTGGTAGACTGCTTGCTTGGAGAGCCATCTTTCAACTGTTTGTTTTGATTCATTACTTAGTTCTGCGAGTTTGGCGACTGCATTTTTGCCTACAAAGAATCCTTTGTCGCTGTAGTAGATAGATTTAAGTTTTTCTTCTGCCATTTTTTAAAAAGAAAATTTTAAATAAATAATGCAACGCTATGGTGGTAACTTAGATTCACATGGATTAATTGAAAAGCTTCCTCATCCAAACAAAGGCTGGACAATTCCCGGCTACAAATATTGCGGGCCTTCGAATCCACTTAAAAACAGTTAGATAAAAACAATAATCCAAATCCTGGGCATGAGCCTGTGAATGAGCTAGACTCTGTCTGCATGTGGCACGACAAAAAGTATAAGGATTATCCTGAGGAGAAGAATCGCTGGGATAAAGAAATGCTTAGGAGATTAGACAATATGGGGACTTCAAGCGGGTGGAGGGAATCGATCGCTCGGAAGCTAGTTAAAGCTGTTATTTTTGGTAAGACAAAGTTGGGATTGGGGCTTGGCGGCTGTTTGGGAGAAGGGGTGGGCTTTTTATTGCATGCGCCAAGTAAAGAACTAGGAAGACTGCTGAAAGAGCTGGGGGTTGAGAAGGCTGGGGGTTTAAACAAGGAACTAAATGGGCGTTTCTGAAGCTAGGCAAGGGATCCTTTGAGCTAGTTAAGGCTTGAGCTGGGAAAGCTTTTTTCTCTATGCTGCACACACCGCTCGCGCTATGACAAGAAACAGCTGCCATACCCATTCCGCTATCACCCACCCGCCACACAGCAAAATACCATGCGTAAAAATATCTATTAATGCAGTCTAAAAGTCTTATAGCGTATTGTAACGACATTCTACAATTGCCTAATGATTTCTGCAAAGTTATAGTAGCTGTCGTAATCTTTTACGTATGTTACTCCATACTCCATGTTACTCCGAAGTTTTCGGAGCAAGTGCGACCCACTCTTTTTTTTCTGATTCTGTCGGGGATAATATGGATGGATTTAATGGGATTATGGAGGACGTTTTGTGAGCGAGTGCGACCCCCCTTTTTTCTGATTCTATCAGGGATAATATGAATGGATTTAATGGGATTATGGTGGACGTTACAAATTTTGTCCCAGAAGCCCCCTCATGCATTCTACTAGAAGAATTTAAGAATCGTAGAGAACAGCTGGTGAGAGAGACTAACGCTGGAACCAAATGCAGGAGAGTAGGTTGCGGGAAAGCCATTAGAGTCTCGCCCACGATATCCAAATGTAGACGGTGCGATGGAATGTATCATAAGAAATGCACCCAGGCCAGCAGAAAGCAACTAGAAACCGAAGTGAAGAAAGGCCTGTGGACTTGCGGCGACTGTCTCGAACGCCTAAATACTATCAAGAAGGAAAGGGAGGAGCATGAGACCGAAGACACTACGACAGGAAAGAAAGAAAGTTGGAAACAAACCAAAACTAAAACCATCAGAATTCTCCAATGGAACGCTGACGGGATCGGAACCAAAAGAGCTGAACTCGAAGCATTCCTCCACGACCAAAATATCGATGTCGCAGTCATTCAGGAATCGAAACTCGAAGCGCGGAGTACAACCCCCGCTTTAGCGGCTTCACTACGATCCGGAAAGACCGTTTGGAAATCCGCCGCAGCGACCACTCGAAAGGGGGAGGACTCCTCACCTTGATCCGGCACAACATCTCCTTCAGACGTTGGAACAGCTGGAAAGGAACCACTACTGAGGGCGTACGGGTCCTGGTCGATGCTAGCAGAAAAGAGAAAGTCATGATAACCAACGTGGATGACCGCGAGGAGGACAGCATCTGGAGCTGAATGAAATCCGATAGAAGAGAGCTGGTACTAGGAGATCTCAACCTACATGCAGCCGATTGGGGCAGCGACGACGACCAGGGCCGCGAGAGCAGAAGGGAGGCACGAGAACTGATTGACTGGTGCAGCGAGTACGGATACAACATACTGAATGACGGCTCACCAACCAGAACCGACTGGAGGACTGGCCGCACTAGTGTCCCGGATATATTCCTTGCAGCTGGAGATCTCGGGCAGAGAAGCTCTTGGAAGACGGTCAACGGACTCGGATCTGACCATTACCCGATTATTATTGAGATTAACACGGATAGAGAGGTTAGGGAATCCCGAGCCCGCCACGCGTGGGCCTGGAAAAAAGCTGATTGGACCGCTTTCCAGACCGCGTTCGATGAGCTAGCGGATGATATTCCTGTTAACTCGGTTAGCCAAGAGGCCAAAGCCCTGGGAGAGGCACTGATCAAGGCGGCGGAAGCGAGCATTAGTAAGAGGAAGTCCGGTCCCAAGTACAAACCCTTCTGGGACGAGGAACTTTCAGAGATACAGAAAACCAGAGACAAAGAACCCAGAGATTCGCCGGAGAGTTAGAGAAAGATGGTGTTCACAGAACCAAAAACTTATTGAAAAAACTAAACAAAAAGCAAGAGTTTTGGAGGGAACATGTTGAAAGCCTGGAGGAAGCGGACGATGGTAGGAAAACATGGGCCACCATCAAATCTCTGTACTCTGGAGGAGCGCAAAACGCACTCAACCAAAACATCAATGCGGACCACAAAACCGCCTGGACGGACCGCGAGAAAGCCACGCTCTTCGCAGACCTCTACGCTAATAACAATAGGTCAACATGGAAAAAGAAGACCGGAATCAAAGGGCCAGAGTGGCCAGAAGGCTCACCATCTATGAGGAGGCCCCGGAATTCGGGATCCCCTTCTGCGACGAAGAACTCATCGACGCCATCAAAAACATGGCCCCGGAAAAGAAGGGCGGAGTCGACGGAGTGGAAGTGTGATTTATGCAAAACCTTTCTACCAAAGGAGAATGAGATGGCTAGGTCTTTTCAATCGAAGCTGGGAAGAATACTTATGCCCGAGACTTTGAAAGAAAGCGGAAATCATTCCGATACCTAGGCAAGGACCCCATGCAGAGGGACTCATACCGACCGATCATCTTGACTCCAGTCTGCGCTAAGATCATGAAACGTATGGTTACCAACAGGCAACAGACTCATGTACTGGATGGAAGAAGACCGGGTGATCCGCCCATGGCAAGCCGGCTTTCAACGAGGTAGAAGCACGGAGGAGCAAGTTCTTAGACTGGTGCAGAACATCCAAGAGGGATGGTAATTACGTAAACCAAAGAAGACCCTGGCAGTGACCCTGGACTGCTCCAAGGCCTACGAAATGGTTTGTAGGGTCAAACTGGTGGAAAGACTGATGGACGAAAGAGTTCCTGTACACCTCACCCGTTGGTTCTCCAGTTTCCTTGAAGGCCGCCAGTCTAGAGTCCGCATTGGAGACGGATTAGTAAATACCGACGTTTCCACCAAGGTCTCCCTCAAGGCTCAGTGTGCGCGCCGATTCTCTACCTCCTGTACGTCAACGACTGGAACGGCAAAGAGACCGAAGGAGTTGAGTACGGAGGCTTTGCAGATGACCTAGCGATATGGACCAGCGGGGAGAGGATCGAAGAAGTCAAAACTATAGAATCCAGAACGCTTTAGACAAAACCTATAGCTAGGCCAAAAAGTTGAAGATTGTACGAGGCGTGCCTGTACAGCAGGTCACCTCATGACGCTACGCTTAGACTCGGACTCACCATCAACAACAGGCCCATCGAAACCAGAAGAGCACTCAAATATCTGGGAATCACTATTGACAGCGGCCTCCACTTTCAAGACCACACTGATAAGATCATCGAAAAAATGAGGAAACGCAGCAGAGTGATCAAAGTGCTTGCTACTACTGATTGGGGATGGAATAAAGAAGAATTGATCAAAGTCTATAAATCTATCGTCGAAAGCTGTGTCTGGTACTGCGAAGCTGCCTGGCTACCTTGGATAGCAAAGTCCAACTTCGATAAGTTAGAACGAGCCCAAAGAGAGTGTCTCAGAAGTACTGCGGGCCTGATGAAGTCTACCCCGATCGATGCCGTATATCTGGAAACGGGAATCCTACCTATCACCAGCTCTGCGAGAATCAAGAGCATGATGGAGTGGGAAAAAGCGGCTAGAGACCCACCCTGGAACCCTAGAAGAAAATGTGGGAGCAGCATGGAAACCGCAGACTCAGAGCCAACAGGGGATGGAGAGACCAAACTAGAGAACTCTGCCTCATGATCTGCAACGCACCAAGAGAAGAGTTTGCAATTAAAAGACACCCACCGTGGAAAAGATTTCAGGCGGACAGAATCAAGATTTTCCATGAGCTCCCAGGAGGCCAAAAAGGGAGACACAGATCTCGCCGAGGCCGCGAGGAAGGCTATTAAGGAGGCCGTCAACGCCGAATTTAAAATTCACACTGATGTCTCGGTCAGCGGTGAAGGTAGAAACGGCGGTGCAGCTTGTATAGCTTACAGCAACGAACTTACCATCGCGAGGACTGCAGCCGCTGGAGCGCTTTGCAGCTCGCTCGTGGCTGAAAGAAAAGCTTTACACCTAGCCATGGACGTGATAGAAGAACACACCCCAAAATAGAGAAATACGCGAAAAAGAGACCCTCACTACTAACGACCAGAGATTGAAATCCGTATATAACCACCCGATCATCAGGTCCGCCACGTCCAGAAGGGAGGCCGCCATCCTGGCCCAACTCAGGACAGGGCACTGTAGATACACCGATTACTGGAAAAACAAGATCAACAAGGAGCGAATGACAACCTGTACAGAGTTCGGCGCGCCTAGCGACAAGGACCATTGGTTTGAATGCGCGAAGTGGGATTGGATCCGCATCACGTGTGGCCTCAATGGCACGAGTAACTTGCACGACGAGTTGGTGACACTACGCTTCCTGAGGGCTAGTCACCCTGAATGGCTAGCCTGAAGGACGGCTTTTTCCGAACGACACACACACACACAGCAACAGTAAATACTGTTGTGAGAATGAGAAATTTGACTTAGGATTATAGTAGTAGGCATGAGGCTTTTCAGACAACTTTTTTCACTTCCTTCATTATGCCATTGTTTCTACGGGCTCGCATATTGATTATTCTCGAAGAAATCGATAAAAGGGGTTGACTTAGGAATAGTAGGATTATATAAAGGCAGCTTTCTGAACTATCTGCTGGTCTCCAAAAGTCGCAAAATTTACGTCATGATCTTATCCCCGAAAATACCAACATACTAATATATACATTATGGATACTCACTACTTGCTCAATCCTCCCATTATCCATTTTCAATACGCATTCTCCAAACCTAATTCAATTCGCTCGGGGTCCTCACCCTCTAAAATATTCATTTACAAGAAAAAATTTCACAGTTGTCACACTAGGCTTCTATACCAAGTCCAACCTCTCACAATGTACAAATCCAAATAGCAGTGCAAAAAGGAATTTACTCGGTGCATGCGAAAGTTCTGGTCTTAAGTAGAAATTAACGTTTCTAAATTTATTAATCAGCAACTTGAAACTCACCTGTTTCAACAGCATGGAGTACAACTTAATTATTTTGACAGTTACTACAGCTTACAGAAATTATAAAGCTGCTTTAAGAAAAGTATGAAATTATAGGACTGTGAATAGGATTTCGTTTCCGATAATGAGAAATGCCTCTCAACAGTCAGCATGCTAAAGGTTCTCCTAGTGACTTTCATTTTCACCTGCCTTCACCTATTTACTTAGATAGAAATGTGGACTATGAGCTGGTCTGGCCATATCTGTCTGCTGCATGGTACAATGTTGACGAGCCCTACTGCTTCAGTCGTTAACAGCCGCTACTAGAAACTTCTTGTTATAGAGAAATCCTTGCTACAGCAGTATAATTAAAAAATTACAGCATTTTACGACACGTTTTGAAAAAAAAACAAAAAAAATCCGCGGGATTGCGATCCTCAGCTGCGACTAAGCGAGCCTGGCAAAATGAAAGTACAGATTCGCGGCAAACCAAAAATCTGAAGCAGACTGGGAGTGACTAACCGAGTCTAACTAAAATGAATGAAATCCGGACATTGCTTTTTGTTTTTGCAGACTCGCACGAACATGAAAAAGTCTCGATAGCCTAAATTTGTGTTGCACTGTGACGAAAAAATAATGAATTGTTCAATTGGGACAATGGTAGCGGTGATTTTGCCGGAGACCAGCCCTTCGACTCAGCTATGGTTGATCTGATAGAAAGGCCTGCCCAACGAGCAGCGAAAGGCCAAATTACTTGTCTCTCCAGGCATACTCGTACAGCACGAATCACTGACTTTATCGTCTGGATTGTTCTTTCTACTTACCATTAGCCTGTTGCCGGCAAGCTGTGATTCGTGTCATGTTAATTTCCAGGAGCCTAGCGAGTTTCAGCTACGGTCTTATTTATGAACGCCGTGCCGTTGTCGGAAACCAACTGATCCATGGTACCGTATCCTACGACCCACTCTCTGTCAGGATGGTAGTGGCTGTGGTCTCCGCCGTCACATCTGGTACAGGCACGATTTCTACGTAGCCAGAGAAGTTGTCTACCATGACGAACAAGTAGCGGTGACCATTTTGTTCAGGAAACGGGCCTTCATGGTCCACATGGACAACTTGATTCGTGATAGCCCGTAATAGCCCGTGAGAACAGGTCGTAATGGTTCTTTATTTTTGCGCTTGGCTTTTTTGTACGGTTGCAGATCTCGCATTCGGCTATCACACCTTTTACGTTCACTTCTAAATTCGTTCTTTGGAACCCCTGTTTCAAAATTCGAGCTGTCCTATTTACACAACAGTGGTTGATGTCTTTGTGATAGCCAGCAACCAGCTCGTCAATATCTGCTGTCTCCGGTATTATGACCTGACGAATCGGTTCGCCCAGGTTAGAGAGCTTGACGCGGAACAGCAGCCCATCTTCGATTTCAAGTTCGTCAAACAATGCCCACAGTGTGCATACCTCTCGGCTTACAATCCTGAATTTCTGCTTTAGTCAGCCTTAGAGATTTACCCTCGACAGCTTCCATCAGTCGCAGCAAATCAACGCTCGTCTCCTGGGCGTCTCTGGCCCAAAGATTCTCAGCTGCTTCGGACAGTTCTTCGTCTTCCGAGCTGTCTGTTTGCTTCGATGGCAACTGCCTGGGCAAATTGCGACTCTCTGGTCTCTGAGCATAATCATCTGACGCCTGGATCTGTGTGGTGTCGCTGTCACTGGAATCAGCACAAGCCTGTGGCGATGCTGACAAAGCAGTTGTTTGCCTGTCGGATGAGACTGATTCGACGTGCAGTGCACGCGCAGAGAACTCTTGAGTCTGCGTCTGGACACAACACGGAGCCTGAGTACTACCTGACATTGTCTTGATCTCATCAGAGTGTGTGGACGACGATGGCGAAGTATCGGGCGGTTCATTGAGAGACTCCGTCTGGCTCGAAGTATCAGCCTTTTTTACCTTCCGCTGTACGACTTGTCTACGGTTGACTTCATTCCTCAGCCTCAAAGCTTTCCCGGAACGCGGGATCTTGCTGCAAGTTGGGCAGTCATGGTGATCTGCTCTGAAACGCGGGTTGCGACTAAGTACATCAGCGTTGAGGTGATGGGCCCCAGCACGATGCTGGATTGAAAAATCGTACTCATTGAGGCACTCCAGAGGCGTTTGACTGATCTTAAAATTGTACACTTCGATGGTCGCAAGCCACTGGGCCAACATGCCTTTGGTGTGCTTTTTTGTGTAAAGCCACTGCAAGGCTTCAGCATCTGAGCGCACCAGGAACCTGCGGTCCAGAAGGTATGTTCGAAAATGTTCAAGCATGATGATAAGTCCCAGTAGCTCACGCATGGTGGCGCAGTAGTTGCGCTGAGCCTGGCTAAACTTCTTCGAAGCGTAAGCCACGACGTGTTCCTGTCCATCCGGACCTTCTTGGGAGAGCACGCCACCTATAACTTCGAGCGATGAATCGCAGTTTAATATGAAAAGTCCAGCCGTTGAGCTGAGGTCAGGATAGGCTAGGACGGGGGGAGCGCAAAGGCTCGCCTTTAACTCTTCGAATGCTTTGTCATCAGTTTCAAGCCGACAGATGTTTGCTGAGTCCTTAGCGAGCGCATAGAGCGGAGCCGCAATGATTGAGAACCTGGGGACGAATTTCCTGTATTAATTTGGAACCCCAGAAACGCAAGCAGCTGCTGTTTGTCGTTTGGCTTACACCAGTTTCGAACCGCTTCAACCTTAGCGGGGTCCGCTTCAATGCCTTTTGCTGAAACAATTAAACCTAGGAAACGGACTCGGTCTTTAAAAAGCTCGCACTTTGACGCTTTTATTTTGGGATTCGCTTTTTTGAACTGCCAAAGAACCATAGCTAGGTGCACGATCATTTCCGCGTTGTCTTTTGCCTTAACAATAATGTCGTCCAGGTAGATCAAACTCACGCGCATAAGAAGCGGTTGAAAGACTTTGTGCATCAGCTTAGCGAAGTTTGCTGGTGCCGTTTTGATGCCGAACGGCACGACCTTCCAACGAAACAATCCTTGGGGGCAGAAAAGAGCCGTTATGTCCCGATTCTGTTCTCTAATGCCAACTTGCCAATATGCTGAAGTTAGATCCAAACTCGAGAAGACTTTTGATCCAGCAAGACTGTCGAATGATTCGTCTACTAACGGCAGGGGGGAAACTACAAGGCTTAATCAACTTGTTTACCTGACGGTAATCAATGCAGAGGCGTTGTGAGCCATCCTTTTTCCTAACTAACACAATAGGTGATGCCCATTCAGATTCACACTCTTCGATGACCTCTTGGTTAATCAGCTGCTGAATATGCTTGTCAATAAATTCTTTCTGAGCAGGCGTCGCTCTTTTTGAAGGCTGTGAGATGGGACGGCACGCTGGGTCCTGCAACTCAATCGCCATCTCGTGAAGATGCGTTTTCCCTAAGTTTGTGTCGTTCTTCGAGATCTGTCCCAGAAAGTGATTGAGCAGCTTGAATGTGGTTCTCTGCTGATCTCTCGATAGATTTTTCTGATCAAGCTTAAACTGTTTTACTAGCCAGTCTGCTGTGCCAGAGTCCGGGCAGGGGAGACTCGCAAGTTGCGCCTCCAACTTACCCGCATTAGTGACTAGTGCCGAAATCACTACATTCTGCATTGTTCACGTGAAATACGGAACCGTGCCCATGCTGCTTTGCTCCCTACAGGTTCACGGTGACATGACAGTAGCCGTGAGCGTGAATGGGCTTATCACTGCCCCAAAACAGACTGCAACAATTCTTGGACGGCGGCAAGGTCCGCCTCTTTTCCCAGGTTCAGAACATGCTGGCCCAAATAAAGTCGTTGGCAACACAAATCAGCAGCAGCAGAGAAAGAACGCAATTAATTGAAGACGCCGTTGCCTGCCTCCAGCGATGGATAGAAGAATGTGAGGAATCCACCGAGCCGCTTTGTCAAAGAGTTCAGTTTATCGTGGAGCAGCTGAAGCTGTCCTGCGCGATAAACAAGTCGTCTCTACGGTACTCACCTGACTTGATTGTGTTTGCAATGGTTCTTAAGTCTGCGAGCACAGCATGCTATCAGGCTTTGTTAGAACACGAGGTGCTGATTCTCCCATCAGTAAGGCGGCTAACAGCGATATCCAGCCCGCTGTCAGTTACCTCTGGTGTCTCTGATGAGCGATACTTACACCTACGGACTCAAGATCTCTCAATAATGGAGTCCAACGTGAACCTTATCATTGACGAAATTCATCTCAACAGAATAATCCAATACTCTAACGGAACGATTGTTGGAATGCAGCAGGATACTACAGCGTCTACGTTGCTTTGTTTCATGGTCAAATCCATCGCTGGCAAGTTTCGTGACGTTGTTGCGCTATTTCCATTAAGCAAGCTGACAGCAGAAGTTTTGTTTGAACACTATAATAGCGTTATGGAAACGCTTCAGCGCACTAATTTGAACGTAGTCACCATTCTAGTCGACAATCACCCTGCAAATCGAGCGTTTTTCACTCACAAGCTTTGTGGTGGCAATCTTCAAGCATCGATTCCTCATCCTTATCATGCTGAACGTAATCCTGCTGTTCGATCCGACCCACACGGTTAAGAACATCTATAATAATTTCCAAAAGAGAATAATTCTGGAACTACGTGCCTAATATCGAGTCCAAGTTCTTTGCCAGCCAACAAAACTTGACGCAAAATGGAGCCTTCATCGTGGCCGACTTCAGCCACATCCGGCAGCTATTCGAACTGGAGAAAACGAAGCCATTGAAGCTGGCCCCAAAGCTCAACTCTAGCGTCATGGATCCCAAGAGCATCCAGAAGACGTCTCCAAAACTTTCACTGGCTGTATTTTCTGAGTCAACTTCAGGTGCTCTGACATACTACTCCGCGAACCAGGACAAAGTATGGAACGGCACAGCAGCGAAATCAACTTCGCGAGCTGTGGCCGTGTTGGCAGTCTTCCGTTTCTTTTCAGCTTTCAGCTGCAGATGGTCAGGGAACGCCAGGAAGATGGAAGGAACGGCATTTGGATAGCCGTCTTTTGACGCTAGGCAGAAAGCCTGCAAATTGCTCTTTGAAGCAAGATTCCTCAAAATGCATTGAGCAGACTTGCGTGGATGGCGATGGCTCAAAATCTTTTCTTCTCAGCGCTATCAGCCACTTTTTCCTTATTTTCTTGTCCTTTGCAAAAGTATGAAAGGACACTCCTGAGTATCAAAGACATTGCTGAGTTGTTCGAGCAGCCAGCAGCGCAGCAAAAGCTGCTGTGATTTCCCTTCTTTTCCTCGGCAATTTAGAAGATTCAGGTTGTTCTTCCATTTCGTTTTGAGCAATTATTAATTTTTTAATAACTTTGCTTAGCTGTTTAAAGTTAGTATAGCATTGCTATTGTGGTCCCCAAGCCGCAATAATATACATGTTAATTTAGAAAAAGGCAGAGCGCAGACAGCTGAAGAAGGGCCAGTCTTCCCCAGGGGGTGCTTTCACAACGTCGAAAAGTAAATTATTTCACAAAGTCGAAATTTCACAACATCGAAAACTCTAGCATAAGACTTCATAAGGTCGAAATTTCACAACATCGAAAACTCTAGCAGAAGACTTCATAAGGTCGAAATTTCACAACATCGAAAAATTAATATAACAAGAACCATACAGTAGTTTTCGACCTTGTGAAATTTCGACCTTATGAAGTCCCTTGCTAAAGTTTTCAATGTTGTGAAGTTTCGACCTTGTGAAGTTTCGACCTTGTGAAGTTTCGACCTTGTGAAAGTGGCTGCTATTTGAGTTTTCGATGAAGTCCCTTGCTAAAGTTTTCAATGTTGTGAAGTTTCGACCTTGTGAAGTTTCGACCTTGTGAAGTTTCGACCTTGTGAAGTTTCGACCTTGTGAAGTTTCGACCTTGTGAAGTTTCGACCTTGTGAAGTTTCGACCTTGTGAAAGTGGTTGCTATTTGAGTTTTCGATGTTCTGAAATTTCGACCTTGTGAAATTTCGATTTAGTGAAAGGTGCTTTCGACGTTGTGAAATTTCGAGTTTGTGATCGAAACCCCCCTTCCCCAGGCCATAAATATCGATCGTTTTGGGCTGGGGTACAGAGGACCATTTTTTGCTTTGTCATTTTGTCAAAAAAACGAGTCCAAGGCAAGCAATGCTGGATGCGCAGTCTAGCTATACTTATTGGTCTGTGCTGTGCGGGTGCTGCCGTTTGCTTCTGTCTGATTGGTTTGGTGAACACGCAATGCTTTCTCTCCACAGACCACAGAGCCCTATACGATCAATACATTTAGAAGTTTAAATTTTCTTTTGCTAGCAATATTATATTCGCAAGATTGGCTTGAATGATTCAATTCGTAAATAGGGATCGCAAAATCCCGTTTTTGCGATTCCGTAATCAGAAAAACACTGATTTTTAAGCTTGTATGTAATGCGAGATACATGTGTGTATTGTGTACTGTATGTCGAATGTTGATAGTAGAGTAGAAAAAGTGTAAAAGATTTTGTTAAAGTTTCTAAAGCTCTAAATTGACTCTGTTGAGACTATCTACTCTCACTCTCATACAGCATCAAATCTAGCAACTAGCAACTACCAACCAATACCAAGTGTAGCCATTAAGTACTCGTAATTTGAAAAGCGAAAACGAAAATTCTAACAGACTTTTAGTTGTCACTCGGGTTGAAAAAAACACCACACGATGTGAGACAACTACGGAGATTAGCGCAGTATAAATAATGAACTACGAGCGTAGTTTTGGGCCCAATTTGTTCATTTTATAACACTTTGTAAAAAACGCAAAAATTTATCCTGGGATTCGATTGCGATCCCTATTCGTAAACTGAGAATGCAGTGCGGTCTGCAGGCGGCTTTTCTCGCCAATATTTTGGTCTTGATCATAACTGGTCTTTTTTCTAAGAGGTCTTTTACTTGTGTGCTTATTATTTTGATTTACCTTGCAGAAGTGAGATTCGACATGCTGATGGAGGAGGAACCCTGAAGAGCAGCAATGCAGCTGTTTTTAACAGCTACTTATCGTTTTCGAACATGCTTGCAGCAAGCAACTCCAGTGGACTCTTGTAATTTGTAATTCAGTTTTTTGTCTAGAAGTTTCAAATATATTGAAACTATACCCTCAGCACTGAGTTAATTCGAGTGATTTCAGTTTCAGCACTGAATTTATAATATTTTTAGGTGGCCTGTCCCCATTTTCCTTCGCGCAAAAATAAATCTCGTAGCCGCCGAAAATTGAAGTACAAATTCTTAATTTTGATAGGACTTACAAGCTGGCATTGTGACAAAAATCATCGATGCCTGATGTCAACTGAGAATGATTGTAGATAATTCTTACAATATTCATAAATACTCATGATTATCATACAAGATCGCGACTTGTAGTGGACGAGTCGTGGACTTTCACTCGTAAAATTTCATTTCAAATTGAAGTGTTGATCGTGTTTTGCAGTGTTTTTTCATCATTCCATCGAGGGCTTCACTAAAGCGGAATCGTGAAAATTGTGAGAGGAGGCCAACTAAAAGCATCGAAAAGTTACTGGTGGCAAATCTTAAATGTTTTTGCAAGACCTTGCAGTATTTCTAACCCGCGCGATTATGAGCCATCTTCCAATATGCTTTTCCAGGATATGAAATATGGCTTGCGAAGGGCAATGATTGATCGACTGCAAAAAAACACATGTACTGTTGTACGTGTACAATATGTACATGTACATGTATGTTACATTCATGCAGGGACTACTCAATTAGTCATGTACACAATTCTGCATGGTTCATTGAAACTTCACAATAGCAATCCCGTCCGCTCAAGGTTGGTGTCTCGTTAAGTTCAGACACCAGACACCCTCTCTTCTCTCTTCTCTCCCCTCTCCCTGTTCCTCTCTCCTCTCCTCTCTGATCCTTTCCTCTCTACCATCTCCACTCTCTCTCCAATCTCTCATCTTCTAATTACCTCGATCCTTTCCACTCCGCAGAATGAGCCGGATTCTTCATCTAGCCCTTGAGGTAAAAGGTTTGTTGACCCCTGTAGAATAACTGGATGGGCCACTGATCGAGAGCACGAGAAATGCCCGCAGACGAACTGCCCGCCGAGATTTGCCCGCATTGCTTTTTTCCTGCAGCGCATTTGGCCACGCGGCAGATTTTGTCTGCATTGCCTCCCCAATGCTTAGTAAGTTTTAATAAAGAGATTTACCCGATCAAAACGTTTTGATAGTAACTGCATGCATATATCAAATGCGTATTTTTTTGGGGGGGGGGCAATGCAGACAGAATCTAGCTACCAAATGCGCTGCAGGAAAAAGCATTGCGGGCAAACCTTGGCGGGAAAAAACTCGGCGGGCAATTCGTCTGCGGGAAATTCTTATGGACCCGGGCCACTCCTGCATAATATATACTTAGCAAAACAGCTTTCTACTTTCAGTTTAATAGCAATGAAGAATGCATGCAGTATGATATTTCATAAGAATAAATGAAAGGCAGCTGCGATTATTTTAATAAGTTTAGAAGCCAAGCTATTTGCAGACGTAAACAGCTTACTAATTGGTTCAACCATACTGTACATTATCCTGTGAAATTTAAAAGGCAGATTTTCAAGGGCACTCAAAGATGGCTAGACAGTCTGGCCTCCACATGCAGTGGATCGAACGTCAACACACAAATTCATGCTGTCTTGCAAATTCATGCCAATGACTACCAAACTAGAAGGACGGAAAAAGCCTTCTAGAAATTTCTAAGACACGAGGTCATTCCTTCTACTAGAGTAGTCCTTGATTTTTGTGTAGTTTTGGAAACGAGCGCAAATTATGCTTTTTTACTGTTACGAAAAAAGAACACCTAATCTTTGAATAAAATGATCTTAAATGTATTTTTTCTTATGTATTAAAAATGGAAATTTCAATGTATATAAAGAGCTTACTTAATTCTATATGACTTGTTATAAATTTAAACAAGAGTAGTCTCTTTTTTCAAATTACATGCAAGTTACGAGTATTTTCCTTACTTTGGAATTGAATTAGACCTGACCTGACCGAGACCCACACTGCAGTCTTGATATTTTGTTTTAAGCTTATTAAATAGCGAATTTAGTTTCAATATTTTATAAATTTAATTTTATTTATCTATTTGTTTCTAGTATGCACAGTATATTCCTAGCTAAATTTCATGATTAATATTAATAATGCAACATACAAATCCAGTCAGTTTGAGCTATGGAATTAGATCACTATAAGAGGTCAATACCGAAAAGGGAGCCAAGGGAAAATAGGTACTTTAGTAAAAATCGACTTGTCTCACAAATTTTTGAGCTACTTCAAAAGTAGCTCCATTTTTTACATTTTATCTCCTTGCGATGGCCACCCCACCCTTTCTTTGGCTTTAACCTATTCAAAGCTACATCATTGTATTGAATTAAATATCTAAGTTATTATGAGTTTTCATTACAGTTATGAATTTCTATTTGCTTAAACTAAATAGTATTTTGGCAAGTCTTTCACTGATGCCCAACTATTTCCATATACTAAAAATGGTTTGTCCGTAGGTATGTGTGTGATCTATTTTAGAAAAAACTGCTGAACCAGTTTTCTTCAAACTTCTAATTCTATAAATATATATATTTGTTTTTTATAAGATTTTTAATGGTATGTATTAGTTTTTTTCATTATGCTTTTATTCAAAGAAGTTCAGTGGTTAACTTGTAATGTATAAGTAAATAATCTATATGAATTGAATATATTGTTTTGAGCTTTTACTTAAAATATGCAATTGCTTTCTTTGAAACAGAATTAAAAACGAACAACTATTCCTTGCTAAAAAGTTATTTTTAGTCCCAAAGGAAAAATGATAAAATGGTGCAAGTTTGAAGAAAATTGGTTGAGCCGTTTTTTCTGAAATCAATCACATAGATACTTACCTAGATACTGACAAACTATTTTTAGTATCATGGATTTGGAACAATTTTTAATTTCCATAGCAACCACTCAATACTGATTCATGTAGCCGCCTACAGAGCCAGTGCAGCCATGATGCAGTCAGTCGGGGCCCGCAGTTCCGGCCCTGCTGACAGCCACCGCTGCAGCTGCTGCCCCTTCGGCTACCACATCGACAGCAGCTTTGTGAGCTTCGCGCGCTCTGTGAACGCTGGCAGCCCCTCTCCTAGTGGCGCCAATGGCGCCGCCCGTCCAGCCCGCCGACGCGCCCGCGGTGGCAGCGTCGGCGCCGTCCCGGATCGACGCAAGCCGCCGCCGCCGCCGCCAGCTTCGGGCCTGCGCGGGCCAGTGGGACCCTCAGCCTCCACAGGCGGCGGCAGCGTGCAGGACCTCATCGACGAGCTCACCTCCTTGACCAGCGGCTCGCCCATGTCGCCGCTGTCGCCGTCGCCAGCTCCGCGGCCAGACCCCAAGGATCAGGACACATTCGCCACTTTTGGCACCACCCAGCGGCGACTGACGGTGCAGCCGTATCAACAGCTGGAAGCCTCAGAGGAGGCCTCCGCTGAACGTCAGCCGCCGCGGCAAAGTCGGCGGCCTCACAGCGTCAGCGGACGTCGGGAAAACTCAACCCTGTCGCCTCCGCCTCGGCAGCCGCAGGAGCAGCAGGAGGATTTGCTGCTGCAGCGGCTTCAGCGCCCCGCACCGACTGTTCAGTTTGCAAGTGAGCCTTTGATTTGGGCTGCCAGTTTTTCCCAAGCTCATCTGCTGTGCCGGCCTTTTTTCGCCACAAATATGGGGTCACGTGACAACTTTGTAAAAGCGGCCTTAGATAGAAAAGTTGCGGGATGTCAACTGTTTGCAGTTGAGCGATTAATTGGTTCTGGCTGCATTTGGGCGGCAGCTGGTGCGGTGCTCGGCACACATGTAATTATTCGAATAGTTAAATATTAGTTATATGGAAGATTTCTCAACTGTTTAGCTGTGTGCAGATTGCCCATCTGTTATCATCAGTTATTGAATAGTCGTAATGCCATTATTTAATTGTGTTTGCATTCTGCGCGTCACAAAGAACTGAACAAATTGAGCAAATGGGAATGAACTGACTAATATTCGGGTTGCAGGTGGTGGGTGCCGATCAGGCTAGCAGTGCCCTTCCAGTACAGATCAGGCTAGCAGTGCCCTTCCAGTACAGATCAGGCTAGCAGTGCCCTTCCTGTACAGATCAGGCTAGCAGTGCCCTTCCAGTACAGATCAGGCTAGCAGTGCCCTGTACAGATCAGGCTAGCAGTGCCCTTCCAGTACAGATCAGGCTAGCAGTGCCCTTCCTGTACAGATCAGGCTAGCAGTGCCCTTCCTGTACAGATCAGGCTAGCAGTGCCCTTCCTGTACAGATCAGGCTAGCAGTGCCCTTCCAGTACAGATCAGGCTAGCAGTGCCCTGTGCAGATCAGGCTAGCAGTGCCCTTCCTGTACAGATCAGGCTAGCAGTGCCCTTCCAGTACAGATCAGGCTAGCAGTGCCCTGTGCAGATCAGGCTAGCAGTGCCCTTCCAGTACAGATCAGGCTAGCAGTGCCCTTCCTGTACAGATCAGGCTAGCAGTGCCCTTCCTGTACAGATCAGGCTAGCAGTGCCCTTCCTGTACAGATCAGGCTAGCAGTGCCCTTCCAGTACAGATCAGGCTAGCAGTGCCCTGTGCAGATCAGGCTAGCAGTGCCCTTCCTGTACAGATCAGGCTAGCAGTGCCCTTCCAGTACAGATCAGGCTAGCAGTGCCCTGTGCAGATCAGGCTAGCAGTGCCCTTCCAGTACAGATCAGGCTAGCAGTGCCCTTCCTGTACAGATCAGGCTAGCAGTGCCCTTCCAGTACAGATCAGGCTAGCAGTGCCCTTCCTGTACAGATCAGGCTAGCAGTGCCCTTCCAGTACAGATCAGGCTAGCAGTGCCCTGTGCAGATCAGGCTAGCAGTGCCCTTCCAGTACAGATCAGGCTAGCAGTGCCCTGTGCAGATCAGGCTAGCAGTGCCCTGTGCAGATCAGGCTAGCAGTGCCCTTCCAGTACAGATCAGGCTAGCAGTGCCCTGTGCAGATCAGGCTAGCAGTGCCCTGTGCAGATCAGGCTAGCAGTGCCCTGTACAGATCAGGCTAGCAGTGTCCTGTGCAGATCAGGCTAGCAGTGCCCTGTGCAGATCAGGCTAGCAGTGCCCCTTCTGTACAGATTAAGCAACAAAGGCAGTAATGTAAAACTAATAAAGCAAGCCGAAAGCAACATGCCTGTAGCATTGCGCATATACTAAGTCGAGTTCAAACATACTTTTTTATTTTGGCCCACCCTCAGCCTCCGGCGTCTCTACATCCTCGCTCTGGGAGGCCCGCGCCGCCAGCTGCGAGGCGGCAGTTCGCACGGCGCCACCATCGGCTGAGACGCAGGCTGCGTTGAAGGCCTTCTCGGATGCCGCCACAGATGCCGCTGATGGCAGCTCAAGCGGCGGCGTCGACTTCGGCCAGACGGTGTTCGCCAGCGAGGACGGCTCCTTGGACGAGCCGGTCAGCGCGCGGGCGGCGACGCCGAGACCCGCTGACGAACCGCGGCCGGCGACGGAGGCCCGAGTGCCGGCTGCCATGGCGGCGCTGCCAGACATGGGCTGGGACGAGGCCCTTCTTCGCCGGCTCGAGGCCGAGGAGGCCGTTCTGGCCGCTGCCGGCGAGGCCGCCGAGGAGCCGCTAATGGCCGCTCAGGCGGAGAAGCCCACAGAGTCTGGCAGCGGAGCCTTGGCGGAGGTCAGCTTCGCCTTCATGCTGCCCCCTCAGAAGCGCGACTTCTCCCAGCAGGTATGTGCCGCTGACGGCAAGGAATCCGCCATGGAGGAGCTGGTCGTCGATGCCCGCGCCGCCGGGGCAGCGGAGTCGTCACCGGCTCCGAGGTCCGCATTCCAACACCGCGGCTTCGACAGAAAGATGATCGAGCTGCCGATCATCGAGGTCCCGGATGATCCGCGCGTGCAGCACCTCGGCGAGGATGAGGATTACGATGGCGAGGCCGTGGAGGAGCCGGTTGAGTGCCACACCTGTCCGCAGGCGCAGTCGACGCCGAACTTCGCCTGGATGCTGCCGGGCATGGCCACCCAGACGGAGCCGCTCCGGCTGCCGCCGGCTCAGCGCGACTTCTCCCAGCAGGTGTGCGTTGCTGACGGCGAGGAATCCGCCATGGAGGAGCTGATTGTCGATGCTCGCGCCGCCGGGCCAGAGGAGTCGGCGCCACCATCGAGGCGGCCAGAGCGATCGCGTCGGGATACGAAAATCGAACTGCCCGTTATTGAAGTCCCGGACGACCCTCGCGTGGACCTCATCGGCGACGAAGACGACCTCAAAGGAGAGGCCGTGGAGGAGCCGGTGGAGCGCCAGGCCGGTCCGCAGGCGCACTCGGCGCCGAACTTTGCCTGGATGCTGCCGGGCACGGCCACCCAGACGGAGCCGGACAATTCGGTTACGCGGGTGGTCAGCTTTCTCAGCGTTGCTATAGGAACGGAGAAGCCACACGAACAGGCAAGGGAAGCGCTGTTTGCCGATGCTTCCATAGAAACGGATTCAGTTTGTCTGTCGGACGTTTCCATGGAGACGGTGCCCGTCGCAAAGTCGGATTTTGCCTTCGCAACGTCTCCCGTTGGTCATTCCAATGTTGCCATTGAAACCGAGCGTCAATTCTTTCGCGACGTTGCCATGGAGACAATGGCACTAAAGTATATCAGCACTTCAATGCTGACAGATGCCGCCACGTTTACTAGCGTAGCCATAGCAACTGACGATGTCGGCCGCTCGCACGTTGCCTCGGAAACTGAACGTGTCGCGCTGTCCTGCATTGCCACGGAGACCGAAGCGGTCGAAGAGCCGCCCGTTCAGCAGTCCACGTCGTCGGCCGCAAGCACCGCCGTCGAGGTTGTCGACGCAATCTCCGAGTGTCGGCCGCAGCTGACGACGGCCGCCGCCCAGGCCCGGCCGACCTGCCAGGATGCTGCCGTGGACTGCGCGGTCGCCGTTATGCCCACCGCGGACGCCAGCCAGCAGGCCGACTGCCGATCTGACGAAGCCCCCGGCGTCGATCAGTGCGTCGGCACCGACGCGGCGCCAGAGCAGCAGGACGAGCGGAGCCGGCGGCGCAGCGGCGCCGGTCGTCGGCACGCAGGCGTCACTGCGCGACCCGCCTGTCGCGACGTGTCTCTCAGCTTCTGCGCCGCGCCACCGGAGCGCCGCTCAGTCGGCCTCGACGCGTGCGACTTCGACGACCGGACGACGGCTGCGCTGGTCGATGCCGCTGTCTCCACGCTGGATGCCGCTGACGATGTCGACGAAGCTTCGGAAGCTGCTGAAGGTGAGGGTGTTTGGTGTCTGCTAGAGTCTTCAGGCACCGCTGTGTCAGTGTGTGCAGTGCCGCTGTGTCAGTGTGTGCAGTGCCGCTGTGTCAGTGTGTGCAGTGCCGCTGTGTCAGTATCTTTCGCTACTAGTCCTGATGCAGTTACACTAACTGGGTTTTCTCTTTGCTCTGCCAGCGAGTCTGCTGGGTCTGACGCTGGTGCACCGCCGCCAGTCCGTCCAGACGCAAATCCGGCAGCTCCGCCGCAGCTACGGTCTTGGCGCCGGCGAGCTCGCCCAGCTTGTCGGCGAACTTCTTCGCCGTGACGTGAAGAGCGCCGCTTCCCAGGCGCGGCCGGACACGGCGTCGACCTCGGCTGCCACCGGCTCCGGCCTGATGGTGTCGCGCTGCGTCGGCGGAGACAACGACGACTCGTCAGTCGCGCGGACGAAATCTGCGGAGGCCGCGGTGCAGTGCCGGCCGGCTGCGGCTAACAAGTTCGCCTTCACTGAGCGGCTGCACAACTTTGAGGCCGCCACCAACACCTGCAGGTAAAAGGGGCGGGCGCCATGTTCAAGCGGTAGGAGACGAGATAAGCGGAGATGCTATGAGATAAGCGGAGATGCTATGAGATAAGTGGAGATGTTATGAGATAAGCGGAGATGCTATGAGATAAGCGGAGATGATATGGGATAGCAGAGATGCTATGAGATAAGCGGAGATGCTATGGGATAGCAGAGATGCTATGAGATAAGCGGAGATGCTATGAGATAAGCAGAGATGCTATGGGATAGCAGAGATGCTATGAGATAAGCGGAGATGCTATGGGATAGCGGAGATGCTATGAGATAAGCAGAGATGCTATGGGATAGCAGAGATGCTATGAGATAAGCGGAGATGCTATTAGATAAGCAGAGATGCTATGGGATAGCAGAGATGCTATGAGATAAGCGGAGATGCTATGGGATAGCGGAGATGCTATGAGATAAGCAGAGATGCTATGGGATAGCAGAGATGCTATGAGATAAGCATGGGCGGAACTGAGTCCGACCCGCAGCTGTCCTTACATTCAGTGGCTGTTTCCTCTTTTCCCAGGCCGCAGCTGCGCGACCAGTTCACCTCGCCCGAGCGGTCTCTGCTGCAGCACAGCGTCGCCTGCGGCCCCGCCTGGCCGCTGACTGTCACTACGGATGTCGCCGCCATCCCCGACTCCCCTGGCACCGATTCGCCGCCCACCCCGCCGACTCCGCCGCTGGAGCAGTCCCTGCCGACGCTTCCGGAACCGGCCGGCCGTCCAGCGATTCACCCACAGCCCGGCCGGCCGCTGCCCGACACCGCCGGCTACGCGCGCACGCAGATGCCACCTGGCGCCGGCACTGACTCGCCGATTCACCAATTTTCCGTCGCCGAGGCTGCCGCCGCTGCCGGCGCCCTGGCGTCTCCGGGCAGCCCGCGCTCCATCCTGAAGCGGAACCGGCCGGACCCCGCCGAGCAGCGGTCGCGGGACTCCAAGAAGGGCGTCAGGTTTCAGCCTGACGTTGTTGGCGGGTGAGCGCCTTGCCGGCCCTCCCAACCTCAGCCTGACCTCTAAACCTCAGCCTGCCCTCCCAACCTCAGCCTGCCCTCCCAACCTCAGCCTGCCCTCCCAACCTCAACCTGCCCTCCCAACCTCAGCCTGCCCTCCCAACCTCAGCCTGCCCTCCCAACCTCAACCTGCCCTCCCAACCTCAGCCTGTCCTCCCAATCTCAGCCTGACCTCCCAACCTCAGCCTGCTTTCCCAATCTCAGCCTGCTTTCCCAATCTCAGCCTGCCCTCCCAATCTCAGCCTGCCCTCCCAACCTCAGCCTGCCCTCCCAATCTCAGCCCAGTGCTTCAGCATTCTGACTCATAATCTCAGCACTCGGTCTCGAGTCGGTGGTTAATTGCCCTGCTAGGCGAAAGTGGCCTAAAAGCATGTGAGCAGTGAAAGCTCAGTCAGTTTTGGTACAGCGCAGTTTTCTCTCTCTGTCCCATTTTTGTGCCGGCGGGCTGGCTGATTCTGGCCAATTTGAAACAGCTTCGCCATGCGGACTCGCCGTCTGCGGTGACTCACTGCCGCTCCGCTTGTGCCTTGCCGATTCTCCCGCTGCTGAGCAACCAGCTCTGGCTTCAATCAGTTGTCTAAATGAAACAATTAGAATTGAGTGAATGTGGTGGGCTGGGGTGTGAATCGTGGTGATGAAGGGTTGAGGTGTGAAGGTTTGCGGATGCGAAGGGTCGGGTGTGAAGGGTCGGGGTGTGAAGGGTCGGGGTGTGAAGGGTCGGGGTGTGAAGGGTCGGGGTGTGAAGGGTCGGGGTGTGAAGGGTCGGGGTGTGAAGGGTCGGGGTGTGAAGGGTCGGGGTGTGAAGGGTCGGGGTGTGAAGGGTCGGGGTGTGAAGGGTCGGGGTGTGAAGGGTCGGGGTGTGAAGGGTCGGGGTGTGAAGGGTCGGGGTGTGAAGGGTCGGGGTGTGAAGGGTCGGGGTGTGAAGGGTCGGGGTGTGAAGGGTCGGGGTGTGAAGGGTCGGGGTGTGAAGGGTCGGGGTGTGAAGGGTCGGGGTGTGAAGGGTCGGGGTGTGAAGGGTCGGGGTGTGAAGGGTCGGGGTGTGAAGGGTCGGGGTGTGAAGGGTCGGGGTGTGAAGGGTCGGGGTGTGAAGGGTCGGGGTGTGAAGGTGTGCGGGGTGTGAAGGTGTGCGGGGTGTGATTGATGGTGCAGTCTCACCTCAAACGAATCCCCAGTCCCCTTGTCGAAATCCCTGCCCCTCAGGTCGCCATCGAGCAGCTCCGCCGACGACGACGACCTGGACGACGAAGACGACGACGACGACATGGTGGGCAGCCCGATCGAGGGCAGCTACTTCGGGGCCGACGGGCGCATCGAGCTGCTGTACGAGCGCGGCGAGGAGGCCGCGTCTGCCTCGGCGTTCGAATCCGAAGGCAGCGCCGCCGGCGTAGAGGCCGCTTCGCAGTTGTCGCCTTCGCCAGCGCCGCTGCAGGTGCCGCAAGATGTCGAGAAGGCCTGCTCGACCTACGAGGCCTGGCGGCACGACTCGACCGGTGTCAGCGCCGCCGAGCTGGTGAGTGATGAAGCTGTGAGGAGTCTGGGTGACTGATGTGGTGATTGCTCGTTGGAGCGATTACCTGTTGGGATGGGTACCTGTTGTGATGTGTACCTGTTGCGATGGGTACCTGTTGTGATGGGTACCTGTTGTGATGGGTACCTGTTGGGATGCTACCTGTTGGGATGCTACCTGTTGGGATGCTACCTGTTGGGATGCTACCTGTTGGGATGCTACCTGTTGGGATGCTACCTGTTGGGATGCTACCTGTTGGGATGCTACCTGTTGGGATGCTACCTGTTGGGATGCTACCTGTTGGGATGCTACCTGTTGGGATGCTACCTGTTGGGATGCTACCTGTTGGGATGCTACCTGTTGTGATGGGTACCTGTTGTGATGGGTACCTGTTGTGATGGGTACCTGTTGTGATGGGTACCTGTTGTGATGGGTACCTGTTGTGATGGGTACTTGTTGGGATTGGTACCTGTTGTGATGGGTACCTGTTGGGATGGGTACCTGTTGTGATGGGTACCTGTTGGGATGGGTACCTGTTGGGATGCTACCTGTTGGGATGCTACCTGTTGTGATGGGTATGATGGGTACCTGTTGTGATGGGTACCTGTTGTGATGGGTACCTGTTGTGATGGGTACCTGTTGTGATGGGTACCTGTTGTGATGGGTACCTGTTGTGATGGGTACTTGTTGTGATGGGTACCTGTTGGGATGGGTACCTGTTGTGATGGGTACCTGTTGGAATGCTACCTGTTGGGGTGTGTACCTGTTGTGATGGGTACCTGTTGGGATGGGTACCTGTTGGGGTGTGTACATGCTAGGATGGCAGCCGTCTAAGTATATCCATGTCTGCCAAAATCTTCGTCGGCCAACTGCGCTTCAAAATTTCGCACGGAACTCTGCGATTGATCTCCAGTAGGCATTCGAAGTGAAAACTCGATTTTCACTCGTAAGCTGTGAATTTCTCGAATATTCAACCAGGAGGAGCTGCTGATGGAGCGTCAGCGTTCGGCAATTCGCCGGGACTGCTGCCACTGGCAGCACCGGCAGCAGCGCGGGCGCCGCCAGCAGCAGCAGCGGATGCTGGTGCACAGCGCGTCCTGCGACTCCCACGCTGGCTGCTGCTGGCATCACAGGGCCTGCCCGCCTCACTGAGATCTTGCTGTACCCCAGACAGTGAATAATTGATCAATTGATACTCCTGACAGCCAGTGGTTGATCAATTGATACTCCTGACAGCCAGTGGTTGATCAATTGATACTCCTGATAGCCAGTGGTTGATCAATTGATACTCCTGACAGCCAGTGGTTGATCAATTGATACTCCTGACAGCCAGTGATTGATCAATTGATACTCCTGACAGCCAGTGGTTGATCAACTGATACTCCTGACAGCCAGTGGTTGATCAATTGATACTCCTGACAGCCAGTGGTTGATCAATTGATACTCCTGACAGCCAGTGGTTGATCAATTGATACTCCTGACAGCCAGTGGTTGATCAATTGATACTCCTGACAGCCAGTGGTTGATCAATTGATACTCCTGACAGCCAGTGGTTGATCAATTGATACTCCTGACAGCCAGTGGTTGATCAATTGATACTCCTGACAGCCAGTGGACAGTCGGCAGCCACGAACTTGCAACTCACCCTAGGATGGACAAGAAAAAACCATTTCCGCTCACTTTATCCTGAATTTTTATGTTTTTACTATAAAGACTGCCGTTAAATTTTACCCCAGCAGCAATGGGCCGCTGAGGCCCTAGCAACGGACTATTTACCATAGTTACTAAATGTATCATACAGTTGAAGCAGGACTTATCTGCACCGACAATAATCTGTTTACAATCAAGATTATGCAGCATTCATTTTATTGTTTGTTTTAAATTGCCGTTTAGCTATCAGGATCGATAAAGCAATTATTTGTTTAAAACAGAGCCGAGTCCGATAATTGATGAGGGACTTCCGCTTTGTTCAACTGTAGTTTAACTGCACTGCCCAGCTGCACAGTTTTAACAAAAGTACTATTGCTCCCCGCACTGTGCATGCTCCCGTTTACTGACGGGTCCTGGCGGCTTGCAAGCTTCGGATGCTTGGAAGTTTTGGAATGGGAACATTTCCTGTGGGATCTTCAGAGTTGGAGCGATTCAACGCTTCAAATATTGAAATATCTGGGGAGGAATTAAGTTTAGCACTAGGAAAAAATGTATGACTCTCTGAATTTCTGACAACTGAACTTTTCCAATGGGAAACCTGAGAATGGGATTGTCGAATGGGAAACCCAGAGGATGAGATTTGGCGATTGGGAAACTCAGAGGATAGGATTTGTCGAAAGGGAAACTCAG
>NIVC01001883.1:0-45000 GCA_002269645.1 Macrostomum lignano | reverse complement strand
TGTGTGACTATTTTGTGTGAATATGTGACTAGTTTGTGTGAATGCATGACTAGTTTTTGTGAATGTGTGACTAGTTTGTGTGAATGTGTGACTAGTTTGTGTGAATTTGTGAATAGTTTTGTGAATGTGTGACTAGTTTGTGTGAATTGTATGATTATATGATTAGTTTATGTGAATGTGTGACTAGAGTGTGTGTCTGTGTTTGTGTGTGAGCGTCTCTCATCCTCCCACCCTCGCTACTTCACCCCCAGCCTGAGGAGCTGGTCCAGCATTCCCGTGGACGAGATGACGGTAAAGAAAAGCTCCCTCCGGCACTCTTCCACTTTTAATTTGGTATTCGGTTACATTTAAACAGAAAACTGCACCTTTTGTTTTACTAGAATGTGTTGTGCTCGGTTTGCTCCAGTTCCTTCTCATTGCCACTGTTTCTTTTTCAACCTTGGGTTTTGAAGAGAAAAATTGATTTTTATGTTCCATTTTGCTTCTTTGAGCCACCGCACGCTGCTCCCGGGTGTTGTGCCAATCAAGCAATTAGCCAATTAGCCAATTAGCCAATTAGCCAATTAGCCAGCAGTGTGCAAGTCCTCGCCCAGCCTGTTTAGCCCGAAAACCCGCGCACCAATTCAAGCAGAAGCGCTCGCCGTCGCTGTCTAGGAAGTTCGACCGGCTTGGCCAGAGGTAGGTGGGCCAGGTGAGCCCCGGCCAGGTGGACGCGCAAGTCCGCAACATGCGGGCAGGGCGGGGCGAACTGTTTTGCAGCGATTTGTAGTTTTTTTGCCGATTCAATTGGCCTGAGAAATGGTCGATTGTTTGTTATTTTATTCTGAAAAGCCTACTTACAGTAGAGGAAGATGGAAATCGGAATCGTTTCTGTTTATGTTGTCGGATTGCACACTTTGCCGTGCCCTGATGTCCTACTCGAAGTAGTGCTTTCTTACTACGTATTGGCTTGCTTTGTCATAATCGCATTATGGTTTTTTGCCAGAAATTTCTCATTTGATTTTTTTAATTCCAATATTCGTGCTGTCTGAGGATCCATAACTCGGATGCAGAATTTTTATTTCTCTGCCGTAGCTTACCAAAATTGCGACTCAAATCAAGCTCCAGAATCTTCTTTCTAATTTCTCTTATCCTACTTACTCATAATCGGTGCTGAATTTTGATAACTGCAGCCGCCACTGCCGGCAATCGACGCTGTTGGTTCCGCATCTGGTTCCGCATCTGGTTCCGGATCTGGTTCCGGATCTGGTTCCGGATCTGGTTCCGGATCCGTATCTGGTTCCGGATCCGTATCTGGTTCCGTATCTGTATCCGTATCTGGTTCCGGATCCGTATCTGGTTCCGGATCTAGTTCCATATTCAGTTACGAATCTGGTTCCGCATCCGGTTCCGCATCCGGTTCCGCATCCGGTTCCGCATCCGGTTCCGCATCCGGCCCCGCTCAAGTTCGTCGCCGATTTCCGCGATTTCTCGTTCTGCGAACGGCCGCAGGTCGGGACGTGGTCTGAGCTCAGGTGGAGGACCTCAAGGATGCAGCTGTGGCGTCAATCCTAGCTCACCCTAGCGCCTCACAGCACCTGTAAATTGGTTGCTATCTACTCCATGTACATGTAGAAGGGCCTCCCTGGCCGCAAAGTCTATCCCCAACCTATCGCTCACATGCCTAACCATTTCAAGCCGCCAGCCTGCAGAGTTCACGCATCTAAGCAAACTCGTATTTATAGTAGTAGTTACCGCTTTGTGCAGGCCAAATTTATGGACTAATTCCGCAGCCAGTCTGACCAGCTTACATCTTATTGACGGGTCCCAAATCGCCCCATTGCAACCCGCAGGCCAAGCTCCTCTTTGGCTCCACAACGCTTTAGCAGCACCAGCGGCTCGGAGAATGAAGCAGAAAATTGAGACTGGCGCTGCCCGGCCCGCCTGAGCTACTCAGCTACTCAGCATACTGTATATTTGCTGTGCATACTGCACGTGCTCAGCGTACTGTACTCAGCATACTCAGTCTTTATCCCATACACGATTAGCAGCATTGCGCAGCTCCCTGTCCTGTTGTGTCGTCTCACCCAGAGCCTCATTTCAGTGAACTTTTTCAATCGCACTGAACTCAACGAACCTTTAGGAGTTTTACTGAGAGCCACTTTTTCAGCAGTTTAGTTTCTATTGTATTCAAGCCTATCAGTAAACTGAGGCAGGGCCCAGCAGCTCATTCCGCACTCGAGTCACCGTCTTCCTCTGTCTCCATTTATTAACATTTCCGGCTCTGGCAGCGGCCTCCGCCTTTTTTTAATTTCTATTTTCACTTATTCCTACTTAATAGTAGTAGGGTGATGCGTAAGGAGAAAAATGATGTAAATTTTTCTACGTGATTCCAATTTAGGATAGAAAACGCCTTATATTTTATGCCTGCCAGTGCCGACTTCCCTATACTGTTTTCGGCAGCCGGCGCGCTCTAGTATTCCGCTTTGTATTCACCATTTTGCTAATTCCTGTTTATTAATAAATTTATTGATAATTTCATCCTTTTGTCTTTGGACCAAGGACAGTGTTTTAGTCTGGATCAGGAACTCAGCGGTCTTTGTGTTGTCTGTATTTTCACTGTCTTAGTTGATAGTAGAATCAGACCCCACCCCAGCAGAATCAGACCCCCCCAGCAGAATCAGACCCCTCCCCAGCAGAATCAGACCCCCCAGCAGAATCAGACCCCTCCCCAGCAGAATCAGACCCCACCCCAGCAGAATCAGACCCCCCCCAGCAGAATCAGACCCCCCCCAGCAGAATCAGACCCCACCCCAGCAGAATCAGACCCCACCCCAGCAGAATCAGACCCCCCCAGCAGAATCAGACCCCCCCAGCAGAATCAGACCCCACCCCAGCAGAATCAGACCCCACCCCAGCAGAATCAGACCCCCCCCAGCAGAATCAGACCCCACCCCAGCAGAATCAGACCCCACCCCAGCGGAATCAGGCCCCATCCCAGCAGTAAATAAAGCCAGACCCCAGCAGTAAATAAAGCCAGACCCCAGCAGTAAATAATGCCAGACCCCAGCAGTAAATAAAGCCAGACCCCAGCAGTAAATAAAGCCAGACCCCAGCAGTAAATAATGCCAGACCCCAGCAGTAAATAAAGCCAGACCCCAGCAGTAAATAATGCCAGACCCCAGCAGTAAATAAAGCCAGACCCCTGCAGTAAATAAAGCCAGACCCCAGCAGTGGCAAAGCCAGACCCCAGCAGTAAATAAAGCCAGACCCCAGCAGTAAATAAAGCCAGACCCCAGCAGTAAATAAAGCCAGACCCCAGCAGTAAATAAAGCCAGACCCCTGCAGTAAATAAAGCCAGACCCCAGCAGTAAATAAAGCCAGACCCCAGCAGTAAATAAAGCCAGACCCCTGCAGTGGCAGAGCCGGACTCAAATCTCCTTCTGCTGCTCGCAGCAGGCCATGCCGTCGCTAAAGCCGGTAAGCCGTGCGCTGGTCGTCAGCAACGACGCGGCCTGGCTGGAGCCGGCTCTGAGCGGCCTGGCCTCGGCCAGCGCTCGCCTTGACAACCCGTTCGGCATCGCATTCGTGTCCGCGCGCACCGGAGACCACGCCATGCAGACGGTGAAGGCGGACGGCGACCTGCAGCTGGTGGTGATTGACAAGTCGCTGGCCGGCCTCGGCCCCGGCCAGGCGGCCTTGGACCTGGCCAACCGCATCAACTCCTGGCGGCCGGAGCTGTCCCTCTATGTTGTGCTCAGCGATGACGAGCGCGCCATGGTGGAGGAGCTGGTCAGCCACGCCGTGGACGGCTACTTCGACCGGGACGAGCCCGACTACCACGGCTGGTTCCGCATCCTGTCCGCCGAGCTGGCCGAGAAGTCCGCCACGCCGTTCTACGATGCGCTGCAGGCCTATGTGAAGATGGCCAAGGATTCCTGGCACTCGCCCGGTCACTCTGGCGGCGACTCGCTCAAGAACTCGCCCTGGGTCAGCGATTTTTACGAGTTCGTGGGGGAGAATCTGCTCAGGGCCGACCTGTCGGTCTCCGTGCCCATGCTGGACTCGCTGCTGCACCCCACTGGGGTCATCGCCACCGCCCAGAACCTGGCCGCCACGGCCTTCGGCGCCCGCAAGACCTATCTGGCCACCAACGGCACCTCCACCACCAATAAGATCATCTTCCAGACTCTGCTGGCCCCGGGCGACAAGCTCCTGCTGGACCGCAACTGCCACAAGTCCGTCCACCACGGCGTGATCCTGTCGGACGCTCGGCCCGTCTACTTGGACTCCTCCGTGTGCAGGGAGTTCGGCATCTTCGGCCCTGTGCCGAAGGCCACCATCTACCGGGCTATCAAGGAGAATCCGGACGCCAAGGCGCTCATTCTCACCTGCTGCACCTACGATGGTATGCTGTACGACCTGAAGCCCATTGTTGAGGCTGCGCACAAGGCCGGCATCAAGGTTTGTTTATACGGATGCCGCCTGAGTACTTTAGTGCTGCCTTTAAACGCTTGAATCGGCTTGGTGCCGTTGTTATAGTCAATGTGTTTCAAAGCATCTCATGAACCTTTCATAACCGGGATGCCACTTTGCAATTTCGGAACCCGCGCTCCCAACGCCACCAAATCCCGCAGGTGATCATTGACGAGGCCTGGTACGCCTTCGCCCGCTTCCATCCGGCCTTCCGGCCCACCGCGCTGGAGTGCGGCGCCGACTACGTAACGCAGAGCATCCACAAGACGTTGACCTCCTTCTCGCAGGCCAGCATGGTCCACGTCAACGACCCGGAGTTCGACGAGCACCTGTTCCGTGAGAACTTCAACATGTACGCCTCCACGAGCCCACAGTATGCTCTCATCGCCAGCCTGGACGTTGGCCGGAAGCAGGCAATGATGGAGGGCTACAAGCTGCTGGACCGGATCCTCAAACTGGGCGCTGAACTTCGCCAGAAAATCAACTCCACCGGCGTCTTCCGCGTACTGGACATCGGCGACCTCCTGCCCGATGAGGTGCGCAATGACGGGGTTCGGCTGGACCCCACCAAGCTGACTGTGGACATCTCCAAGTCCGGCTACAGCGCCGACGAGATGGAACAGGTTTGTGGGATTTGAGCGAGTTTTTGTCCTCACTTTGGGATGTCAGTGAATATGAGTTTCCATTGTTGGATTTGAAAGGATTCTCACTGTAAAATTAAAAAAAGAACTTTGTGTCGCGCCTAAGGAATCAAAGTAGAAAAGTCGAATGCACTGACTATACAGAATTGTAAAACCTTCCCGACCATCAATGCCAGGTGCTGTTCGACAAGTACAACATCCAGGGCGAGAAGTCGACATTCAGCACGCTGACGCTGCTGCTGGGCGTGGGCACCACCCGCAGCAAGGTGTCCCGCCTGTGCGACGCCATGTTCCGCCTGGCCAAGGACCGGCGCCGGGTGCCGAAGCAGTCCTACCGCATGGCGGAGGTGCCGCACTTCAGCCGGCTGGCCTGCCTGCCGCGCAGCGCTTTCTACGAGTCGGGCGAGTGTCTCTACCTGCTGGACGATGATGGCCGGTGAGTGACACGCCCGCTCTCCAACCCCGCCTATCCACTATCTACCCCGCCATCCGCTATCTACCCCGCCTATCCACTATCTACCCCGCCTATCCACTATCTACCCCGCCTATCCACTATCTACCCCGCCTATCCACTATCTACCTCGCCATCCACTATCTACCCCGCCCATCCACTATCTACCCCACCATCCGCTATCTACCCCGCCCATCCGCTATCTACCCCGCCCATCCGCTATCTACCCCGCCCATCCGCTATCTACCCCGCCTATCCACTATCTACCCCGCCTATCCACTATCTACCCCGCCCATCCGCTATCTACCCCGCCTATCCACTATCTACCCCACCATCCGCTATCTACCCCGCCCATCCGCTATCTACCCTGCCTATCCGCTATCTACCCCGCCTATCCGCTATCTACCCCGCCCATCCACTATCTACCCCACCATCCGCTATCTACCCCGCCCATCCGCTATCTACCCCGCCCATCCACTATCTACCCCACCATCCGCTATCTACCCCGCCCATCCGCTATCTACCCCGCCTATCCACTATCTACCCCACCATCCGCTATCTACCCCGCCCATCCGCTATCTATCCGCAGGCCGAACGAGGCTCTTACCGGCCGCGTCTGCTGCGACCAGGTGCTGGCCTACCCACCCGGCATCCCGGTGCTAGTGCCAGGCCAGGTGATCACCCCACCCATCACGTCCTACCTGGCCAAGCTGCTGAAGGGCAACAAGCCGGTGGAGGTGCACGGACTGGCCGATATTGATGGGGAGTATGCGGTGCGGGTGCTCACTCAGGAGGAGCTCGAGGCCGCGCCCTCCCGCTCGCTTTTTCTGCAGGACGATGAGAAAGCGGGTGACGGTGACCGTCAGCAGCAGCAGAAGGTGCAGCAGCTGGAGCAGCTACCTGTGCCATCTGCTGATTCAGTAACCGAGGAGGTGCACGACTGAGCAGCCAACCCAGCCAGGGCCCAGGCTGAATAATATTTATTTATATACATTTAAGTTACGTATTCAATATCACGCTTTCTCTGCTGCATGGATGATCAACTTAGCTCATTTTGCCCTTTTTATGCTCTTCAGGATCTAGGATTTAGTATAATTAAAAATAAATAACTGCTGGTTTTAATATCGGTCGATTATGTTTATCGATTTTTCTAATTTTTACGAACTATTATAAAGTTTTAATCTCAATACTCTTGCCCATCCCTATACCCTACCGCGCTCTCTGTCTGCTCTCATCCTAGCAGGTTGAAGATATACGTAGATTTAGATAAATCAAGTTTTATGCGCCCGAATATCGGTTATTGTGCGCATCTTTGCGGAGCTGTACGTCTATCAAGTAATGCTGGTCTGTCTAGTGTTTTTAGGTAAGTTTTTAACTGATTTTACTTTATAAGTGCTTCATATTATTGCTCTTTTAAACAAAAATCATAGTCATTATTTAAGTTCAAGTAGGACATGCTGTCTCTTAAGTCTTAAAATACTCCTAATATACATTACTAAATAAGGTTATAATTCCCATGCACTGGCTCTGTTGCTTAGCGTTATTTTTTACTAAAGTTTAAACAGGCATCACCTGTGGTACAATCATTATTAATTCCTGTGGAGAAATATATATTTTTTAAATTTTGTTCGCAAACTGTCAGCATTGGCTGTTTGTTCTATTGTCGTCTTAAAAAAGTTGAGGAATTCTTTTCCATCATTTTTAACAAGCATTCCCATTACTTCCATCGAGATCTGGGACGACCTCACCTCACTTAGTCGCTCAATCAGTATAGATCTTAAGTCGAAACCAAAGTCGAAAATCATATACTAGGCAAAAATGACCACTCAAGTAGTCCTTGCACTTAAGTCCTCCTTGATACTAAGACGACGAAAAGCATGGCGACTAAACAAATCGTGTTGAAAAATATGCGCACTAAAGAATTATAGTTTATGAAAATTTAGTGTTTTGTGTCAATAACTTGGTAGACAAAATAAAGTAAAAAAATTGTTATACTTTTGTTTTTTATACAAAATCTGGCCCGGCTTGCACTTCACGGGACGTACGTTCGGTCGGTCGGTTTTACGTTTTGTGTTCAAAGTTGACTTCGAAGATTTGGGTATGGGTGCCCGTTAGATTTCACAAATAACTTGATATAGTAGAATACTAGGCCTAACTTATTAAAGTTTTATTATTTATTATTTGTTATAGGCGCCTAGAACCCTCTACTACCTCTAGATGTATTATTGTATTATTGGTAACAGTCCACTTCGGTAACAACAGCAAGTTAGAATAATATAATATAGATCTGAGTTAATACAAAGATGTATTAATTGATATGCTCTGAAAGAATGTGCGAACAAACTTGAAAAAAAGAACGACAAAACACATGCGTACCTGCATCTGTTTAACTTGTTTAAAAGTGAACCATTTTTAGCCGATCTATTTTAATTTTCAGATGAGTCAGATACATGCACCCGAGACATCCTGTAGTTGACCAAATATTGTGTAGGCCTATCATTTACATTAGAATCTCTGACTTAAAATTATAGAATCTACTTTCTTTTTCATTCATTATTTAATTTTTCAATTTCTATGACTATGTATGCTTGAGCTCACTGGTTGCTTAATTTTCTTTGCCTTCAATTTTTTTTCACAAAGTTAATGCGCAAGTTTAAACGAATTATAATGCAGTTCAACTAGAAAGTTTAGCCATATGTGGCAATAAGATATTTGAGATGAAAATTATTAAACTAATTATTGCTAAAGCCTAAACCTAAATATCATAAAAATAAAGTGTTGCTCTGCTTTGTTACCAAAGTGGCTGTGACCAAAATGGCTGAGTACTGAAGTGGATTGTATTCCTTTGAGACTACTACTAAGGTTTTTGAACTAAGTTATATTAGTTATCTACTTTCTGGATACCATTTTTCAAAAGTAAGATATTGAAAACTTATTACATAATAGTAACATAGTAACACAATATAAAATACATGCACATTGTGGCTTATAGAACAATAGCCTAGGCCTACAAATTACAAGGAGTTTACTCATTTTATTGCATTGTAAGCTACTCTTAATTCATTATTGATTTGTTGAGTAAAGGAGAAAATAATAATATTTTGTATTACTATTAGTATATTGCTTATTAATATGAAAAATGTCTTTTTAGGAAGGAAAAATATCTTTCAATATATATCAGCTTAACTACAATACAGCATGTGGTAGTTGTTACACAAAAATTATTTTCCAAATATTTTTTTATAAAATTAAAAGAATTTCACCAATAGGAACAAGTGTTTTATAATTGATAATCAATAAAAAATTCTTGGCAATGACAATTAATAAAAAATCAAATTTATAACCTTATGCAAAAGGGTATAAGACCAAGATGACCATATACCAAGATGGCTACAATATTGAATATTTATTATATCTATTCTCTTTCTATCTATCATTAATTAGCAATCTCTAACTATAAAAATCAAAACTCTGTGTGTCTGTGTGTGTGTGTGTCTGTGTGTGGACAATTTTGATCGCTATGGACTCCCAAACCACTCAACCAAATTACACCAAACTTTACACCCACCCTAAACTCACTACGGAGAATGTCTTAGGCTACCTTTTAATTTCCTAGACTCAAGTCTTCCTACCTAAAAGTACAAAAAACTGCTCAAAATGCGCGATTTTTTCACTAAATCCTCCATAGCGCCGCTCCACTTTTACCGATTATCTTCAAATTTGACACAGATAATCTTCAACTATTTTGGAACAATCATGTAAATTTTCGAGTTTCAAAGGTAATCCTGAACGGCGCTGTGCACTTTTAAAGTTAGGCTGCTTTTTTCAGCGTAGCAACCACCCCAACCTCCGCCCGCCTGCCTCTCTTTCCCGATCTGGGCCCAGATGTGTAAAAGGGTTTCAAAATTGACTAACTTTCAGCTGCCATAAGTTTGCTCCACGTAAAGCGATTGACTTCAAACTTGACACAATTCTTCATTGACTCATTCTCTATCTAAATGTAAAGTTTCAACTCTGTAACTCAACAGAAAAAGAAACTGTAAGCATGTGAAGTTTGTCTGCTTTTTCTGTTGTTTGTGCCACTCACTCACTCATTCCCCCAGAGCCAGACGAAGGGTCAGGCAATAGGACTGAATGTACATAGCGAATGTACAGTGTTTTGGAATAACTTTTTAATAGCCTTCTTTGCACCCCCAGAGTGGAGAGGCTACGTTTAGCCATGACAGTTTAGTGAGAAATTCTAACCACTGCCCTTCCCTCTGTATTGGCAAACTCTGCAGCAGTTTAACAGTGGATGGCAATTGGCAATTGGCAAATCGAGGGAATCCACTAACCAGCATGGTTTGTAAAAGCGAAAGATTTATGAAAAGGCGATGCGATGCAATGAAATACATACAACCCTACTAAATTAGGCACACCATGGAAATTTTAGGTTTTGTTTAAAGGTACCGTGTAAATTTTAAATGGCCTTCTAAGAAATGCGTATTTCCTTGGTTGTTAGACTGATGCAGACTGCAGTGGAGCTGAAGATACCCAAATTCCTTTCAGGGCTGCAAATTTGCAAGAAAAATGACATGATCAAAGCATGATAACAACCATGAGAGTACTACGTCTCACAAACTGGCTTTCCAAGCAGGGATGGGCAGACTTTTACCTCAAAGGCCAGATAAAGAATCCAGCTCATGGCTGAGGGGCAGATGAGAGTGGAAAGAAGAAGGAATAGACGATTCGAAGAGAAGAGAAGCGAAAGAGGGGATAAAAGAAAAGATAAAAGATAATAGGAGAGATGAGGGGGTGATGACGATGAGAGAGAGGGAGAGAAGAGGGGAGAGAGGAAAAGCGAGAGTAGAGAGTAGAGATGAGAGAGCAGAGAGCTGCAGATGAGAGGAGAGAGGAGACAGCAGAGAGGAGAGCAAAGAGGAAACAGGTGAAAGAAGAGATGAGAGAGTACAGGGAAGAGAGAAGAGATAAAGATACATCTCTACATCTCTAAGGTTGTAGAGATGAGAGGTGGAAGGAGAGATGAGAGATGAGAGATAACGGATAGAAGAGAGTGGAGTGAGAGAAGAGAGGGAGACAGAGTATAGAAAAGGGAAGAGAAGAGAAAAGAAGAAAGGAGAAAGGAAAGTGAGGAGTCAAAAGAGGGGAAAGAAAAGAGTACAGAGGAGAGAGGTGAGAGAACATAAGACAGATGCCAGATTAAAGAGGGGGATGAGAGAGCAGAGACGAGAGTGAACAGATAAAAGATGGGAGAGTAGAGAGAACAGAGGAGAGAGAAGAGACAAAAGTAGAGAAGTGAGTGAGGAGAGAGGAGAGGAAATAGGAGAATGGAGAGGGGAGAGAGTAGAGAGAGGAGGAGAGATAAGAGAGAGAGAGAGAGAGAGAGGAGCAGAGAGAAATGAGAAGAAATAAGAGAGAAAAGATAAAAGAAGAGAAAGGAAAGATGAGAGAGCAAAGACGAGAGAGAAAAGAGGTGAGGGAAGAGACGAGAGAAGAGGGGAGAGATGAGAGACTAGAGGAGAGAGTTAAGAGAAGAGAGAAAAGAATAGAAAGGAGAAGGAAGATAAGAAAGAAGAGGGGGTGAGAGGAGAGAGGAGAGGGAGTGAGGAGAGAGGAGAGGAGAGAGAGGAGAGAGAAAAGAAGAGACAAGAGATGAAAGAGAACATACATGCGCAACAGTCGGCCGAGGGGGGCAAACGGCAACTTAAACCGAGGGACTCTGTGACATCCGCCAGCTTTTCGTTTTTCGAGGAGGCTCTTCCCCCTCCTTTTCGTTCTGGCCTGGCGTGGAAGCGGCTAGCTTCCTCGTCTTGGTCTGCTGGTGGGGGACGGATCCCCCCTGCTGCTTTTTTGCGGGGCAGGTGGCTGCTAAGTAGTTGGCTGCTGGCTAAGCGCCAACTACCCATCGACAGCCCTTAGTTGCAACTGGTACCACACGGGTTCTCGAGGGCCGCTCTTGTGGGGGAGGGCTCGGGCGTCGGCTGTCAACTCGACCTGGCGCCTGTGTCCCAAGCCCGCAGCCGGCCTCCCGCCCCCTGATCTTGCAGAGTGTGGACCGGGGGCCTGCCGGAGCCTCGCCTGGGAGCAATCCTGGGATAAGACGGCAACCCAAAGCTTCTCTGCTGTTTACCGTGGCAGAGGGTAGCTCCACGGAGCTGGCTGGGGGTATATCCAGTCCCCGAGCGGTTACCCCCCTCTTTTCTACATTTCAGTTTTTCCATTTCAGCCTACTCTGCATGGATAAATCAAAACCACCTGACACGGCTCGGGAGCCGTCAATTCCCGCGGCCGGGGGTCCGTCAATCCCCCAACCCTCCAACATGGAGGTTGATTCTGCCGCGAATCCCGCGGAAACCCCCACACCTCGCTCAGGTGCGTCCACCTCTACCCCCGCTACAGGGGCGTCTCAAAATGACGGCTTCCAGGTCGTCAACCGTCGCAGGCGCGATGATAAAACCTCGGCTGGCTCTGAGCGGAAAAGGCAGCAGCCAGACGAGCGTACCGACCCCTCGCTGGACCCCAAGAGGCCAAAGGAGGCCAATGCGGCACGTACGCCAAAGTGGCGACGGAGCCGAAATTTAAAATCTGCGTGCGCGCGGCTAGCGGTACGCTGACCACCGCCCAGATGGAAGCATCAATCGGCATGATTGATGACTTCCTCTGGGAAAACGACGCCCTCGACATCAAAGTCGAGGCGATTCGAAACGCCAACGGCAGCGTCATCCTCGCCTTCAAGGACGAAGCCCAGCTCGAGCTCGCGCTGGCTAACCTGGTGTCCATCTCCTGGGACACCTGCACGACCGCCCTCCCGCCTTTGGTCGTTGAGCGTGCCCGACCACCGCCGCCCTGCAGGCGCTACCGAGCCTTCTACTCCGGCTCGAGAAGCATCGAGGAGATCCGCGCCCGGCTCCTCAGTAAAAACCCCGACCTACCTCAGGACGGTATCCGGGCCTTCAAGGAGGTTCCGGCAAAAGGCGCTCCCGGCAAGACCCTGTACATGGGTTTCTCCGCGGAGTGGGAAGACGCCCTCAAGAAGGACGATTTTGCCGCCTACATCGGAGCGTGGAAGATCGTCTTCCACCTGCTGCTCAGGCGTCGTCCAGCCGGCGATCGGCGCCGAGGTGAGTCCGTGAGCTCGGATAGCTCTGGGAACGAGTAATGCCGTTCCCAACCCCGTGCCAAACTAGGAGCGGGGCGCTGAGGGCGAACCTTAACGGCCAGCCCAATGATGACACTGCCACCAGCAACCAAATAAATAATCCGCCGCCGGCGAACCAACCTGTTAACCTGCACATTATTCAGATCAACCTGCACCACGCCCTTGCAGCATCTAGCAACCTTTCAGGCACCTTTGCCAACAAGGAAGTTGACATCTACCTTATTCAGGAACCGTATACCCGCAAGGGGAAGCCGACCTGCCTGCCGCCAGGCTATCAGGTTCTGTACCTCTGCGCGAACGACACCCCCAGAGCTATCGCCCTCGTCAAAAACGACCTCCCGGCCACTATTATGCCAATGTTTTGCTCTAAAGACATGTGTACTTTCTCAGTCTTTGACTTGACCTTCGTTTCCGCTTACCTGGACATTCAGGAGGACGTCCCTCCCCCCTCCTGCAGGAGCTGGCGGACTTCTGTAATCTCCAGGATCGGAAGCTTATCGTTAGCTGCGATGCTAACGCCCACAACACTGCCTGGTCTAGTAGCGATACTAACAGGCGCGGTGACTTACTAATTGATTTCATTAACTCCTCCTCGTTACACATTTGCAACAGAGGCAGCAAACCCACATTTATTGTCTCTAATCGGCGTGAGGTTATCGACCTCACTCTCGTCTCCAACAACGCCCTCAATCAGGTCCACAGCTGGCTGGTTAGGGATGACCTCCCATCGCTTTCCGACCACTCGTACATTCAGTACAGCATCAGCTCCGTCGGAGCCCGTCATGAGAACCGGGACCGCCTTAATTTGACAAAGGCCGACTGGGCAGGTTTTCGAAGAGACCTGCTAAAACTCCTGACCGAAGCCAACTTACCGGACTCCAGCGAGGATCTCCCTGGCATTGAGCATCGGTGCAACTCCCTCGTTGAGATCCTAAACACCGCCATACGCGCTAACGCCCCTAAGCTGTTTTGCAGGAAGAAATACTCTCCTTGGTGGAGTCAAGAGCTCACTCGCATGAAGAAAAACACCCGCCGACTGCAACGCCTCGCAAACGGCTCGAATACCCCAGAGGATTGGGAGAACTACCACTCTGCTCTGAGGATGTACAAAAGTGCTATCCGAAGGGCTAAGAAGACCACCTGGAAAGCCTACTGCGCCGGCCTGGAAGGGCAACACCCCACAGCCCGGCTGGTCAGGACTCTCAGGCACGACACGCTAGCTCAGTGTAACTCCCTTCTGCACCTGGATGGTAACTACACTACCAGTGCCGAAGGTTCGCTAAATCTTCTTTTCTCCACCTGCTTTCCGCAGGTTGACGAACCGGAGTACGTGGTCGATGACCACAGGCCTTGTGATCACAAGCTTTTCCAGCAGTGCGCCACCCCCAGCTACTCCAGCTGGCAGCAAATTCTTTTAAACCGTATAAATCGTCTGGCCCTGACAATATCGCCCCCTGTATCCTGCAGGAGGCGCTAAAGCTGCAAAACTTTGCTGATTCTTTCTCTAAATTGCTTGTTGACTGTTATACCACAGGTTACATTCCCACAATCTGGAGAATGTCCAGAGTCGTGTTCATCCCGAAACCTGCTAAGGGTGACTACACCAACGTGAAATCCTTCCGGCCCATCAGCCTCACTTCCTTTTGTGTTAAGCTGATGGAGAGGCTCATCCTGTGGAGGCTTCGAGAGTGCGACCTGCGCTCCGACCCTGTCAGTAAGTACCAGTACGCCTTCCAGCCTGGGAGGACGACTGAGCATGCTCTCCACGCCATTACCTCCAAAATTGAGAGTGCCATCCTTAGCAAACAACTCGCTTGCGGGTTGTTCGTTGACTTCGAAGGAGCATTTGACAATGTCCTCTTCCGCTCCTTCAGAAATTCTCTTTCCCGCAGGAATGTAAGACACAGCATTGTTCGCTGGATTTATTTTATGATCCGCAAAAGGTTTGTGACATCCACACTTATGGGCGTTACCCTCACCCGGGCGGTGATGAAAGGCGGCCCGCAAGGTGGCGTGCTAACTCCACTTCTCTGGAATCTCGTCATGGACGAACTTCTAACCGCTGACATTCCCAGCAGTATCACCAGGGCGGGCTACGCCGATGACGTTGCCGCGGTCGTCAGCGGACCCGACCCCGCCACTCTGCGCAACCTGATGCAGCAATTCGCCGACAAGGCGGCCGACTGGGCTACACAGCATGGCCTAAAAATCAGCGTCACTAAGACTGTCGCTGTCGTTTTCACCAAGCGCCGTAAATGGGAGATGAAAAACCTCACTGTCTATGGCAGAAACATCCCCTTCAAGAAGGAGGTCAAATACCTCGGTGTGACGCTAACGCATGACCTGCGCTGGACGAAGCACCTTGATAACGTCATCGGTCGGGCAAAACGCTGCTTTGCCCAGCTGCGCAGAGCCATCGGGCCGACTTGGGGCCTCTCGCCTAGAACGGTCCGTTGGATTTATACCGGCATCATCCGGCCCAGTATCACATACGCGAGTCTCATCTGGACTAGCGTGCTGGAGCAGAAGGCCGCCCGTCAGCGGCTGTACCAGCTTCAGGGCAGCATTTGCCGTGCCATCACAGGTGCGTACCCGTCCACCCCTTACGAGGGGCTGAACACTATCCTTAACCTACCTCCGCTTCACCTATTTATTAGGGCGGAGGCTATGAAGTCTGCCTCCCGGCTTATCAGAGATAAAACGTTAAATAACGCGCCCTCTGGCTTTATGCCAATGAAAACATTAATCCCGCATATGGACTTTGTCCGCCGCGACCTTAACAACATCCACATGGACCTGGGCAATGTGGATAGTCGACCTCCCGCCCTCAACATCAGGAGGGGCTTCAAGACCGCCATCCCTGGCCGAGACAACATTCCGCTGGATGTCGGTGTGAACCGGCGCAGCCAGGGCATTCACTGCTTCACCGACGGCTCGCTGTTCAACGGCCGCGCTGGAGCGGGTATTGCCATTTTCCACGAGGGTAAGATGCTTCTCCAGGAAAGTCTGCACCTCGGTGAGAACACCTCAGTTTTCCAAGCTGAAATTTGCGCCATTGAGCAGTGTGCCCAGCAACTGTTTCAGGCGAACATTAATAATTTTGACATTAATTTCTACACTGATAGCCAAGCTGCTATTAAGGCCTTAACCACTGAGAATATCTCCGCTGCTACAGTATCTCAATGCCACCGCAGTGTGCAATCTCTCTCAGTCCTTAACAGGATTAGAATTATCTGGACACCTGGTCACAGCAACATCCTGGGCAACGAGCTCGCGGACTCTCTCGCCAAGGAGGGCAGCAACCCAGACGGCAACCACCGTCTGATGAGGCTACCCACCCCCAGGTCGCAAGTCACCCGCCATATCAACAGGTGGCTCCATCAGCAGCACCAGCTCCACTGGAACAGCTGCACCGAGTACAGGCAGAGCCGCTCTGCCATGCCTAACCTGAACAGGAAAGTCTCTGATTATCTGATTTCGCTTAACAGAACCGACCTCAGGGAGATGTGCATGGTCCTAACCGGCCACGGATTCTTCCAGAGACATATATCGTTGCAAACCGGTTGCCCTCCCACCTGTCCCTTCTGTGGCATAGGAGAGGAGACCGCGGAGCATCACGTCACCTTCTGCCCTTACTTCAACAAGGCGCGGCACAAATACCTCGGCCACCCCCAGCGGATGGACGAGCTGACCACTGCGGACAATATCCGAGACCTCCGCGCCTTCGTCCGGGACTCCGGCCGGATGAGGGTCGCCGATGCCTCCACTGCGGACCTGCCGACTACTGGCGGGGACTGGGCGCACCCCCAAGGCTAATCCTTGTGCTCTTTTACCTTGGGGTTGCGATAGGGGCCTCGCGGCCTATTCGCGGCGCCTGCGCCCCCCGTCAGTAGTAAGTAAGTAAGTAACAGTCGGCCGAGTCGGCCGATCCGGCCGACCAATTTGGCAGCCAACCAAGGAAGTCGCAAAAATGCCACCCAAGAAAAACACCAAGTAGTAGTACTAAGTAGCTGACGAGGCATTTTTGGTTAATAAGACAGTCATAGTTACTCCTGCCGTTTACCCAAAGTTGCGTTAATTTTTAATTTTAAGGTTTTTTTACATGGAAGTCGCATTTTTGGCCAAAAACTACGTCGCATTTTTGTTGGAACTGGGTCGCACGGCTGACCGAATTTTGGAAGTTGCGCATGTATGAAAGAGAAGAGAGATGAGGGAAGATACGAAAGAAGAGAGGAGAGAAGAGAGAGGAGAGACGAGAGACGAGGGATGAAAGAAGAAAGGAAACAGAGAGACGATAGAAATTTTAAAGGATCCAAGGGACGTAGGGAGAGTCAGGGAGAGACCAGAGTTTAGCTATATATGTTTTAGAGTCAGACAGACATTGCCTGACATTCTGCGCAGTACCCCAGCCAACAATGTCTCAAACCCTAATTTTACATGAATGTGCTCCATTTTATGTCTGCCTCTATCCTACTAACTATTAACAAGTTTTTGTTTGTGTATGGCCTTAGATTTCAGAATGCATGCAAAAGTAGTTCCGGGTATTGGAATTCCCCGGGTTCAAAATCCGCGGGTTTCAACAGCTTGTATAATATATTAAATTATTTTTGTTTAATCAATTATATTCATAAATACTAATACAAAAATAGATTTGAAACTAATTAGGCCTACTTATAATATAAAACATTTAATCTTTTTAGTGTTTGTGCCAATTTATTCTCTATCATCACATCTATCAAATCTATCACAATCTGTTTATTAAGAACTATTGCTAATGGTAATGCTAGCTATGCAAATAATTAGGATAAATATATGAATGTCATAGGGTATTTATTTTGTGCTAGGTTACTTGCTTCACATAGTAGATAAATAAGTAAGCTCCTACAGGTCAGGCTACAATAAAAGCTAGGCCTAAGTCCAAAGGGAATGATTATAATACAATTCTATTATAATATACATGCGCAAACTCCAAAATTCGGTTGGCCATGCAACTTAGTTTTAACAAAAATGCAACGTAGTTTTTGGCCAAAAATGTGCCTTACATGTAAAAAAAACCCTAAAGCAAAATTAACGCAACTTTAGATAAATGGCAAGAGTAACTATGACTGTCTTATTAAGTCAAAATGTCTTATCAGCTACTTAGTACTACTACTTTGGTATTTTTTGGGTGGGCATTTTTGCGACTTCCTTGATTGGCTGCCAAATTGGTCGGCTAGATCGGCCGACTCAGCCAACTGTTGCGCATGTATGTATTATAACATCTATTTTCCTAATTGCTAAAAAAGGAAAGGAGTTAAATATATGTACCTAGTCTTATTATTATCTATTTAGACATTTAAAGCTATGGCCATCTTGGTCATGCGCCTGCAAATGACCATAGGTACCATCCTATGATGCCAGAAAAAAACTTATGAGCAGTATTGCTAAATGCTAATATTGCAATTTGAATTATTAGATATCAGTTTCCCAATCAGGTTTTTGGTAAATTGACTTTTGACAAAAAGGCATTTGGTGAATTGACTTTTGACAAAAAGACATTTGGTGAATTGACTTTTAGCCACATACATGCACAACCTCCAAAATTCAGTCAGCCATGCAACTTAGTTTTAACAAAAATGCAACATAGTTTTGGGCCACAAATGCAACTTACATGTAAAAGAAACCCTAAAGTAAAATTAATGCAACTTTGGGTAAATGGCAAGAGTAATTATGACTGTCTTATTAAGGCAAAATGCCTTGTCATCTACTTAGTACTAATTTATTCAGGTGGGCATTTTTGCAACTTTCCTTGGTTGGCCACCAAATTGGTCAGCCAGATTGGCTGACTTGGCCGATTGTTGTGCATGTATGTTTAGCCAAAAGGTTTTTGGCAAATCATCTAATGTATCATAGCAAAATTGCTATTGCAGATCTTGGGTATTGATAAGTTTTTGTAAGAGCCTGACTTTCTTAGTACAAGCCAACTTTAGCAGGCTAAACTTTTTTCAATTTTTACTTGTGTATAGCATTAGGTATGGCAAGCACTACATTTTAGATCATGTAATATAGGGTATTAATAAAAAGGGCAACAGTCATAAAGGCAATCGTCAAAAGGGTAACAATCAAAATTTTAGACTTGCATTTGTTAAATTTTTTTAAATATATTAGATTTGTTTAGTCGGGTTTATTTATTTTACTTATAGCCTTCAATAAACTATATCCACTAAGCAATTGCTAGACCTAAATTTAAAAAATAAAACTTCTCTTTAGTGTCTATAAAAGTTTAGCGTATGATTTAGCAGTGGTCTAAAAGTTATAAGTATAACTTTGGCCATTAACTTTTTTATTTAATTTTTCACACTTTTTGTCAACCTTTTTATCATTTTCTATTAACTATTTAGTCAACTATCACATTAACTATAAAGTATTCCATTAATTTTTTTCTATCAACTTTTCCATGTCTGAGTTTTGCTCACAGAAGGTTAGAATTATTTGTCAACTTTTTATTTTATGCATATTTTTTCTACTCATAAAATAATAGATCTATTTTATCTCTGAAACATATACTGGTGTAGGGGTCTTCCTTTGTCTTTAATTAAATCACACAAAATGCTACCAAAGTTGTGCTAGGGCTTTATTTCTCTCTATTAATTTCCTAATGCTGGTAGCTGCCACCAAGACTATTCTATTATAAATTTATTATCCTAGAATAAGTCTTAGAAAATTTCTTCGAATCAGTCTGCATATATATCTGAATATTTGTCTGAGTATTTATCTAAGCATAGGTCTGAGTATTTGTCTGAGAATTATTCTGAGTATTGATCTAAGTATTAATTAAACTCTTACAGGTAGCATTCTATTGTTATTCTGGTAGTGTTCTACTGTTATTATAGTAGCATTCTTCTGTTATCCTGGCCTGAGCAGTATATGGTCTACTGGTATATGTACTGCATGCATGTTCTCTCCAGTCCTGAGCATTACTAGGATTAGGTCACAGCCCTTATATATTTCAAGATCTACTTTGTATTTCTTCTCCTTCTAATGTTCTGCTTTTCAATAGTATATATTGTATGCATAGCACTTCATTACTACTTCACTTCACTTAGAAAATGAATTAATATAGAAAAACACTTCTTAAAATATTTATTCAGAACTCACTAATAGATTTCTTAATTAACCATTAAGGTTAAAGGCTGATTCAAAGCTCAAATGTAAACTTTCTCTATCTCTAACCCAGCTAAAATTAGGTCTCAACCTTGTGCAGATCAAAAGTCCCCTTATGCAAAAAAACCTCATTGTTAGCACTGTCAATGCACCCTTTAGTTGCCTATCATAGTGGGGGTAATAGAACTACTTTAAGTAGTCCTTAATTTCAAAATTCCTTGGCTACAGTTGGGATTAAAACAGTGGGACCTTATTATTGGAATCAGACCACAACTACAATACAACCCCAAACTACTAATTCTCCATCTATGTTAGGTGCCCTTGGGAGGTGAGGTCTGATACTATTGTGTTCCTATTGTGTCACATAGTAACAAGTCCCCAGTAAAGAATTTGAATACAACAGAGTATCTATCTAAAGTTCAAAACCAAAAGAAAGTTGCAGATATATAGCAGTTTGACTGTGTATATCATGGGTTGGCAAACTTTAGCCCATGAAGCCTCTCTGTATCTGGCCTACAAGTCCTTCACAATAGCAATCTGGCCTGCTCAAGGTTATTGTCTTTTCTTAGCTCCCTGCTTTCTTATCTCCTCTCTTCTCTCTCTTATCTCCTGTCCTCTCCTCTCCCTTCTTCTCTTATCTTCGAGTTCATCCCACCTCTCTTTATTCCCTCATGTCACCTTTCTCCTATTTCTCTTCTCTTCCTCTCTTTCCCTCTGACCTGCAGTCATGCGCTAGGTTCTCTATCTGGCCCCTAAGGTACAAAAGTACAGTCTACCTGGCCCCTGCTATATATGCTTTGATTGTGTAATTGCTGGTACTGTAACAATATCATATAGAGTGCAAAGCTCACTGGCAGAGAAAAAAAAAACAAAGTAAAAATGCTGCACTTAGGGGTCACAAAATCCCATATTCTGTCAATCCTGGGATCCCAGGATTAATCCCAAGATCAATATTTTCCAGTACCATCCTTGTTATAAAATTGTTATAGTGTCATAAAAATGCTGCGACTAACATTTTTATAACACCTACAATTATGGTAGGAGCTAAAGGAGTAATGCTAGGCTGGTAATGTAATATATAACATTATAACAATGATGTTAATATACTTGTAGTATAATTAATATTATAGTAGTATATTACTACTTATAATATCAATATTGTAATATGCATATATAATATATATTATGTATAACATATATTAGATTATGTAATGTACATGTATCACTGTGCAAAGCAATATGAATCTATATATACATTCACAATCACAACCTACTACTGTCTGGGCAGTGGGCATTCAGGTTGTCAAGGTTGTCACAATATGCACGATGAGTTCAAAATTTAAAATCAATGTTAAATTATTTAAACAAGACTGAACTCTCAAACATCAAAGATTTTACAAAGTGGGTAGCAGAGAGTGGACATGGATGCATGTATGTTCTATATTTTACCTAATTGTCTTGCCAATTGCTATTATATTAGACCTTATTGAAATAAATGTTGGAAACTTGCAAATACGCGCTTTAGAAAAAAAGTCAAATTATTTTACCATGCTTTAGGATTATTAGATTAGAAATCATTCTACTGTCAAAATCAAACTCTGCTAACTTTCCAAAATCGTAATTGAAATTTTCCAAAATCAAAATTCAGAAAAACAAAATTTAGTATGACCAAAACTCATTTTTTACTCTTGATTTACTGCTTATGCAAAACAAAATACATGTATATGTAGCACAATTTAGTTTATTTTTAGCCACTCTTACACACTTCCAAAATTTTGACTTCAACTTTTTCTTATAAGGATATCAGACATTATAAAAACAGCATTAACTTTCCAGGATTGAATCCTAACCCTGTGAATCCTAGGATCCCGGGATTGTGACCCCTAGCTGCAATGCCACCCAAATTGTGATGTGACAGGTTGTCTGTCTGCCTATCTGAACTGCTTGTCTGTCTGCTATCCTGTCTCCTGTCTGTCTGCCATCCTGTCTCCTGTCTGTCTGCCATCCTGTCTCCTGTCTGTCTGCCATCCTATCTCCTGTCTGTCTGCCATCCTGTCTCCTGTCTGTCTGCCATCCTGTCTCCTGTCTGTCTGTCTGTCTGTCTCCTGTCTGTCTGCCATCCTGTCTCCTGTCTGTCTGTCTGTCTGTCTAGGATGTCAACCATGGGGAGCCCTCCCTGAGGACCCCGAAAATTTTTTGGGGATTTTGACCCCAGGGTTTTGGGCTGGATAGTGAATAAAATCCTGGGATCCCGGGATTAGGCCTAAATCCTGGGATTGACCAACTGGATCCTGATTCCACTTCAATAATTCAATCATTCATTCTAGAGTAGTCCAGTTCTAAAAAAACTAGCAGAAATTAAATTCAGACAATTTAGACTTGGGCCCAGTCTAACCCCAGCTCAAAACATTCTAACCTAACCAAAGTAAGGTTTAGCCATAGACAAAATTATCCTCAGTCTGAATTGAATTTCCACTAAGTTTTTTTAGAACTGGACTTTGATCAAAATTGAATGTGAAAAGGTGTAGTATACGAGGGTCATCCCAAAAGTTCTCTGTATCACTGAATTACTCCTACGAACTGGCACCAATTTTGAAGAAACTGCACACAAACTTGCACCAATATCTGCACACAACATTGATGAATTTTCATAAAAAAATCTCCATGCAATTAGAAATAACAAGCTGAGTTGTCCAACACCTTCAGAGCAAATGGACAGCTCTCACATTGACTTCTTTAACTGGCACAGTGCAGCTCGTGCAGCATCACCGACCAGTCATGTGAGTCAGCCAGTCATTCAAGAATAAATGATGGAATTCTTGTCAAGTTCATTCACTTTTCTGCTTGTGACACTTGCCTATTCAGTCGGTGATGCTGCACGAGCTGCACTGTGCCAATTAAAGAAGTCAATGTGAGAGCTGTCCATTTGCTCTGAAGGTGTTGGACAACTCAGCTTGTTATTTCTAATTGCATGGAGATTTTTTTATGAAAATTCATCAATGTTGTGTGCAGATATTGGTGCAAGTTTGTGTGCAGTTTCTTCAAAATTGGTGCCAGTTTGTAGGAGTAATTCAGTGATACAGAGAACTTTTGGGATGACCCTCGTAGTATAGTGAAAATCAACCCAGTTGTCCTACTTTGATTTCTTAATCTTCTAAGCAAGCAGTGTAGTCTACTGAGTACTCGTAGAAGGCTATAGGGCTCCAGCCTGCAGGGATACAAAACAGAAGCTGTTAGCAGGTCGTAACATAAGGGTATTTACTTACTTTAAGCAGTCCCTACCTTCAAAACTCCTTGGTCGTAGCTGAGATTAGAACAGTGGGACCTTGACCTTGCCATTGGACTACCCACAACCCAAGCTACCAATTATTTTACATCTAGGGCGGGTGCCTCAGGAGGGTGAGGCCTGATCCCCTTCCTTCTACCCTGGTATCAGTACCTCGGGTCAGGCCATAGCTCTGTAAGAGCCTATCATTCCCCAATTTACATCGCAATCAAGTGTGCTTGATGTTCCAATTTTGATGAGCTTATACATGAGTAAAAAAGCACATCTATTGTTACCAGCCCGTACAATTGTCACACTCCATATGTAAAATATAGTGTGCATTTATAATCAAATTAGATGACTTTGTAACCCAAAATTGCACTATCAAAGGTAGTGCCAATTCCCTGGACTTTTAAAATGTGGGGGAGACAGGGAATTTGCAGCTTTTTCCCCAGGGTCCTGGGAAAAAAAACTTTTTCAAACCTAGGATTGCCAAAGCGGAATTTTGTATTCCCTAGGGGCCACCACAGACCATATAGAATATAGACTGCGAATCTCGGGGGCTTGCCCAGGCGCATTGTGGGACAAAAAAGCAACACAAAAAATGGTCCTTCCACAAAGCCCCAACTTCGATCGATATGTGGGACAAAAAATAGGCAAGTGCAAGTTTTCAAGCTTAAAATTTACTTATTATAAAAAGTTTAAAACCCCAGGGAGGCAAAATAAATGTAAATTATATTTGAATTGAATTGATTGAATTGAATTGAAATTGAATTGTATTGAATTTGAATTTGATATGAATTAGAATTTCCTTGCAAAAATATCCAGCAAAAAACCAATTAAAGCATTCTTATCCATGAAGCCTCAGCCAGCTTCTATAGTGTATCAAAAAAAGAGAAAAGCGCCAGAAAATGTGGCAACTATTGCTGTGCTCAGGGAGCTGAACAAGAAGCACCAGCGACTAAGGGCGCGGTCAAAGTCACTGACAGAAATTGTGAGTGCTGTAGGCAAAGAATATTGTGGATGAAGCTGCAGCATCCCGTCTGCAGGTTCTGTCATCAAATTCATTGTTGAGCTGTCTAGTGCCAACTAAAAACAAGAGGATAAATAAATTCCTCCTGAAGTTCGGCGATTTGCTTCCACGTTGCACTATTACGGTCCTAAGGCATACAAATACGTGAGAAACTTTTTCCAGCTTCCGTGCATCCATCTTCTTTACAGAAATGGATCTCAAGTGTGTACGATGCCTTCCAGGATTCTGCGTCCAAGCACTCCAAGAACTATACGTATTCTGCTGAACACCGAAACGATTATTCGCCGCTCCAGCTTTGATAGCTGATTTTCAAGCTCAATCGCTGTTCAAGAGACTTTGCACAGGTATTGAGTCACACAAGCTGCAGCTGTTAGCACAGGTATTGAGTCAAGAAAGTTATGAGCATTTTTTACATCAGAATTCGCATGAAGAAAATTGCGAAAGACATGTCGCACTTATTAAGAAAGGCAGGAAGGAGACAGAAGCTGCTGCGCACAGCAATTTTTTTCAATCTGAAAGCTTGGACTTTGAAGGACATTTCGGGGTAATTTAAATTAATTTCATTACTTTTATGTATTTGGTTTTCATGGCGTTTTATGTAAAAAAGAAGAAAAAATGTATCTCAATTGCATGTGTCCAATAGGAGCACAATGGAAAAGAGGCCCGCCCTGTACCACATATCGATCGAGCTGGGGTGGGTGAGAGGGACCAGTTTCTTATTGGGGAAAATGGCCCACTTTTTTCTTCACTTTACTGATCTATATTCTATATGGTCTGTGGGGGCCACCCGGGACAGGCCAAGCTTTAGTTGTCTGGCTTGGGGTTGGGGCGTTGCATGAGTGTGCTAAAGCCAGGAAGGATAGTGTTGGTCGGTCTTTATTGCCTATTGGTGGAATGGTGCTCTTCTTTCTTTCCATATATGGACATTGCCCCCTTCACTGTGTACCCCCTTCACCGTTCACCCCAAGGCCTAAACTGTTATCGATTTTTTCCATACAATGTACGCACACCCCACGCGGGCCTCCCCCCATACCCCGCAAACTCAAGCCCCGTCAAACCCCACATATTATTCAGCCAACTCTTATAAAACACGAAGGCCGTGCTCTATGCGAGTTCTTGCGTGTTGTGTGTGAACTGGCGCTGAATCAGTTTTGCTGCGGCCCAGGTTTTTTTGCTCGCAGTTTTGCAATCCCAACTTTCTGCCGCAGCAATGCAGCTTGTTTAGTAAGTGCGACAAACATTCTGAGTCTATGTATTATGATCTTAAAATAATTATTTAATTTTTTGTAAGAATCTATCTCTTCTATCTCTCCTAATACTAAAGTTGGTGCGATGATTGTTTGTTTGTTTGTCTGTTTGTTTGTGTGTTGCATAACTCCTCCTAGAATACTTGCAAGTCAGCGTTGAAACTTATATGGGGAAACTGCAAATTTTCCGGGGACTGCAGTGGGCTATTTCAATTTTTTATTTTCACATTTTAAGATCCCTAAAAAAGCAGAAAACTGATTTCCTAACCTTCTCTGGACACTTTTTCTGCTCGGAGCCGAAAATTTGCATGATTTTGAGCGATTGCGCCACAACTTTCTCCTATCTCTGTAGTGTATTTTCTCGCCAGTGGGGGTTGGTCGCGTTCTCAGTGGCAGCGTGTGTACAAGCGGACCCCGGCTGAAAAATTGAACTGTGTGTATTTCGTGGGGTGGTGGGTAAGTAAGCGCAATTATATGGCTATTGTGCTGAGATTCAATTGGTTTTATTATCAGCGCCTTTCAATTGACTGCCCTGTGCATTGGTTAGACAGTGAAATTCAATGAATAAACTTGCGGGCCTCTTTAGCAGGCAGTGAACGTATGAACGTACACTCAATATTGCAATGCTATAAATCGGCAAATTTCAAACTCAGACTGTTGCTGGAGTTTTTAACTTTGAGAGGAGAGACTTATATTGCTGGAAAGAACTTGCAACGCTGAGTTCGGGGATATAAATTGTTTGCTTTAAATATGAAAACTAAATGCTCTGCATTGGAAAAACTATTTCCATACTTTTAACTTATTGAAAAGATTGTACTCATTTTAGGAGTTCAATGGTGTTCGACTGACCCCCAACAGTTGGGGGGGGGGGTTCAATTTCTAATTGCCACTGCGTATTGGAAGGGGTCGGTCGCTGTGTATTGGATGGAGGGTTGATTTAGATTGCGCAATATTTTTGTTAACTTTAACTGAGACTGATACTGACTGACTTAGAAATACGAGCGTAAATTGCGCAATCTTTTGATTCAATTATCTCATTTTTTATCGGACCTTTTCAACACGCAGCTCTGTGCAGCTCCAACCCTAACCCTAACCCTAACCACTGAATCCTGAGAGTTTAGTTGTTTGACGGAGAAACTTTCGATTGAGTCCAGTTTCACGGAGAGGATTTCTGTTTCGCGGAGAGGATTTCGATCGTGTTCAGTTTCACAGAGAGGATTTTGATGGATTTGGAGAACAGTTAGATAATGGGATTCGGGTCTTGGGATTCAGCTGATGGAGTTCAGGGAATGGAATTCCGGTGATGGGAGTTCTTCCCCTTTCTCCTCCATCGGAGGAGTTGGCCTCGTTAATACTAAAAGTGGTGCGTTGTTTGTCTGTATGTATGTCAGTTCGATAACTCCTCCTAGAATACTTGCAACTCAGCGTTGAAACTTATATGGGAAAACTGCAAATTTTCCGAGGATGGCTTTAGGCTATTTTAATCTTTCATTTTCAATTTTTAAGATCCCTAAAAAAGCAGAAAATGGCGGTCTTGACCTTTGATAATCTTAATTGTCCCCTCTTTCTGCTTGGAGCTGAAAATTTGCATCAATTTTAGTGATTGCGCCATAAAATTTTTCTATCTTGGCAGTGTATTTTCTCTCAAGTGGGGGGATGGTCGCGTTCTCAGTGGCTGCGTGTGTACACTTGAACCCTGGCTCACTGACTGACTTTATAGACAATTGCGCAACTATTTGTGTTCTGTTTTTTAACAGGAAGCCCTGTGTATTTTTTGCACAGTGAAATTCAGTGCATTTTAATGCATAAACTTGCGAGCATCTTTAGCAGGCAGTGAACGTACACTCGATATTTCAATGCTTAAAATCAGAAAGTTTCAAACACTAACTGTTGCTCGAGTTTTGAACTTAGAGAGGAGAGACTTATATTGCTGGAAAGATCTTGCTGCAATGAGTTCGGGGATATAAGTTTTTTGCTTTAAATATGAAAATTAAATTCACAGCATTCAAGAAAAGATTTTCATACTTTTAGCTTTCTGCAAAGATTGTGCTCATTTTGGAGTTCAATGGGGGTTCGACCGACCCCCCAATAGTTGGTGGGGGGAGTTCAATTTCTAGCTGCACTGCGTATTGGAAGGGGGGTCGGTTGCTGTGTATTTGAGGGTTGATTTAGATTGCGCAATCTTTTTGTTAACTTTAACTGAGGCTGATACTGACTGCCTGAGAAATAAGTTGCGCAATTTAATTGGTTCAATGTTTTTACGGCGCCTTTCAACACGCAGCTGTCAACCCTAACCCTAACCCTAACCAATGAATTCTGAGAGCTGGGCTATTTGACGTAGAAATTTCGATTTAGTCCAGTTTCACGGAGAGGATTTCTATTTCGCGGAGAATATTTCGATGGTGTTCAGTTTCACGGAGAGGATTTCGATAGTGTTCAGTTTCACGGAGACGATTTCTGTTGCGCGGAGAGGTGTTGGAAAATGGGATTCCGCTGATGGAGTTCAGGGAATGGAATTCCGCTGATTGGAGTTCTTCCCCTTTCTTCTCCGAAGGAGGAGTTGGCCTCGTCTATCTATATATACTAAAGTTGACGCGTTGTTTGTCTGTCTGTCTGTGTGTCTGTCTGTCATTTCGACAACTCCTCCTTGAATAGTGGCAACTCAGCGTTGAAACTTATATGGGAAGATTGGAAATTATCCGAGGTCGGCTATAGGCTATTTTAATTCTGAAATTATAATTTCTAAAATCCTCAAAAAAGCAGAAAACGGCGGTCTTGACCTTTGATAATCTTAATTGTCCCCTCTTTCTGCTTGGAGCTGAAAATTTGCATGAATTTCAAGTGATTGCGCCACAACTTTTCCCTATCTCTGCAGTGTATTTTCTCTCCAGTGGGGGATGGGGCGTTCTAAATGGCTGCCTGTGTACAATCGGACCCTGGCTCACTGGCTGACTGTATAGACAATTGCGCAAAGATTTGTGTTCTAATTTTCAATAGGCAGCCCTGTGATTTTGTTGAACGTTGAAATTCAATGCATAAACTTGCGGGCCTCTTTAGCAGACAGTGAACGTACAATCGATATTTCAATGCTTTAAATCAGAAAGTTTCAAACGCAAACTGTTGCTCGAGTTTTTAACTTTGAGAGAAAAAATTTATATTGCTGGAAAGAACTTGCAAAGCTGATTTCAGGGATATAAATTGTTTGCTTCAAATATGAAAACTAAAAGCTCTGCATTGCAAAAACTATTTCCATACTTTAAACTTTCTGCAAAGATTGTACTCATTTTGGCGAGAGGTGAGAGATAAAGTTGGGGGTTTCGACTTCCAACTGGCGCTGTGTATAGGAAGGGGGTCAGTTGCTTTGTATTGGAGGGTTGATTTAGATTGCGCAATGTTTTTGTTAACTTTAACTGAGACTGATACTGACTGACTGTGAAATCGGTTGCGCAATGAATTGATTCAATTAGTTCAATAGTTTATCAGTGCCTTTTAACACGAAGCTGTGCGTAGTTCTAACCCTAACCCTAACCCTAACCAATGAATCCGGAGAGTTGAGTTGTTTGACGGAAAAAATTGATTGAGTCCAGTTTAGCGGAGACGATTTCAATGTTTTAATTTTGACAAAGAGGATTTCTGTTTCGTGGAGAGGATTTCGATGGTGCTCAGTTTCACGGAGAGGATTTTGATGATGTTCAGCTTCACGGAGAGGATTTCTGTTTCGCGGAGTTAAATTTATGATTGATTTCTGCTTTATGGAGACGATTTTGATAGATTTAAGTTTCAAGGAGAGGATTTCGAAGGTGTTCAGTTTCACGGAGAGGATTTCGAAGGTGTTCAGTTTCACGGAGAGGATTTCGATGATGTTCAGCTTCACGGAGAGGATTTCTGTTTCGCGGAGATAATTTATGATTGATTTCTGTTTTATGGAGACGATTTTGATGGATTTAAGTTTCAAGGAGAGGATTTCGAAGGAGTCCAGTTTCACGGAGAGGATTTCGATGGTTTTCAGTTGCACGGACAGGATTTCTGCTTCGCGGAGAGGATTTTGATGGATTTGGCATCTTAAATCAGTCAGAGAAGAGAGTAAAGAGAAGAATGAAAAGAGAAGAGAGATGAGATGATAGAAAACAGAGTAGAAATGAGTGGAGAGATTAGACATGACAGATGGGAGAGAAGAGGAAAGTAAGGCGGGAACGAAGGAGAGAGAAGAGAAGAGGAGAGAGGAGATGAAGGGAGAGGATATGAGAGAGGAGATATGAGATTGCAGAGAGGAGACAGGATGGAGAAGAAAGGAGGGACAAGAGCGTACAGAGGCAATAGAAGAGAGGAAAGAGAGGAGAGAGGTGAGAGGTGAGAGGAGAGAGATGAAAGATCAGAGATCAGAGATTTAAGAGAAGAAAGTAGTGAGGAGAAAGAAGAGGGTAAAGATGAGAGTGCAGAGAGGAGAGAAACGAGAGGAGACAGGTGGTAGAAAGGAGTGTAAAAACAGCAGATAAGAAAGGGGAGGGTGAGAGTGAGAGCATATAGGAAAGTGTAAAAGGGGAGCAGAGGAGAGAGAATATATAAGTGAGTAGAGAAGAGATATGAGAGAGGAAAGACGAGGGGAGAGAGGAGACAGGAGAGAGTAAATTTGAAAGACCTGGGAGAAGAGATAAAAAAGATAGTACAGATGAGAGGAGAGAGAGAGAGGAGAGATGAGAGATGCAATGAGAAAAGAGATGAGTGAGAAAATAAGAGAGAGAAGAGATTAGAGATTAGAGAAGAGATGAGGGGAGATGAGAGTAGAGAAGAGAGAATGGAGAGGAGAGAAAAGAGAAGAGAGGAGACAGGTGATGCAGTAGAAAGGAGGGAAGAAAGATGGGAGATAAGAAAGGAGAGGGTGAGAGCGTATAAGAGATACGAGAAATGAGAGCAGAGAGAAGAGAGAAAAAAGAAGAGAGAAAGTAGAGCGGAGACGATAGATAAGTGATTAGAGATTAGATATGAGAGAGGAGAGAAAAGGGGAGAGATAAGATAGAAGATAGGAGAGTAGACAGGATAGGGTACAGACGAAAGACGAGGGAGAAGAGATAAATAAGGGAGTAGAGATAAATAAGAGAGTAGGGGTAGAGATGAGATGAGAGAGAGGAGAGAGAAGCGAGTCACGATAATAGCGAAGAGAGGAGAGAGTAGATATGAGAGACGTAAGAGTCTTTGAGCTATGGTCTTTGAAAGATTTTGTAAAGAATTTGGAGACGATTTGGAAGATAGGGTTAAAGACATGGAATTTCAGTTGATGGATATTTCAGGGAATAGAATTCCGGTGATGGGAGTTCTTCCCCTTTCTCCTCCGAAGGAGGAGTTCCACTTATATACTAAAGTTGACGTGTTGTTTGTCTGTCTGTCTGTCTGTCATTTCGACAACTCCTCCTTGAATAGTGGCAACTCAGCGTTGAAACTTATATGGGAAGATTGGAAATAATCCGAGGTCGGCTATAGGCTATTTTAATTCTGAAATTTTAATTTCTAAGATCCTCAAAAAAGCAGAAAACTTGAATCTTGACCTTTGATAATCTTAATTGTCCCCTCTTTCTGCTTGGAGCTGAAAAAATGCATGAATTTTTAGTGATTGCGCCACAACTTTTCCCTATCTCTGTAGTGTATTTTCTTTCCAGTGGGGGGTGGGAGCGTTCTCAGTGGCTGCGTGTGTACACTTGGACCCTGGCTCACTGGCTGACTTTATAGATAATTGCGCAATGATATGGCTACTGATAAGTTTTCCTGCCTTTCAATGGGCAGCCCTGTGTATTTGTTGGACATTGAAATTCAATGCATCATCTTGCAAGCAGGCAGTGAACGTACACTCGATACTTCAATGCTATAAATCAGACAGTTTCAAACGCTAACTGTTCCTCGAGTTTTAAACTTTGAGAGGAGAAACTTATATTGCTGGCAAGATCTTGCAACGCTGAGTTCGGGGATATAAGTTGTTTGCTTTAAATATGAAAAGAAAAAGCACAGCATTTGAAAAACTATTTCCATACTTTTAACTTTCTGCAAAGATTGTACTTTAATCTGCAAAGATTGTTGGGGGAGGGTTCAACTTCTCACTGCTGCTGTGTATTGGAGGGTTGATTTAGATTGCGCAATGTTTTTGTTAACTTTACCTGAGGCTGATTCTGACTGACTGTGAAATCGGTTGCGCAATGAATTGATTCAATTAGTTCAATATTTTTATCTGTGCCTTTTAACACGAAGCTGTGCGTAGTTCTAACCCTAACCCTAACCCTAATGAATCTGGCGAGTTGAGTTGTTTGACGGAAAAAATTCGATTAAGTCAAGTTTAGCGGAGACGATTTCAATGTTTAAATTCTGACGGAGAAGATTTCTGTTTCGTGGAGAGGATTTCGATGATGTTCAGTTTCACGAAAGGATTTCCATGGTGTTCAGTTTCACGGAGAGGATTTCGATCATGTTCAGCTTCACGGAGAGGCTTTCTGTTTCGCGGAGATAATTTATGATTGATTTCTGTTTTATGGAAACAATTTTGATGGATTTAAGTTTCAAGGAGAGGATTTCGAAGGAGTCCAGTTTCACTGAGAGGATTTCGATGGTTTTTAGTTGCACAGACAGGATTTTTGCTTCGCGGAGAGGATCTTGATGGATTTGGCATATTCAATCAGTCAGAGAAGAGAGTAAAGAGAAGACTGAAAAGAAAAGAGAGAAGAGATGATAGAAAACAGAGTATAATTGAGTGGAGAGATTAGACATGACAGATTGGAGATGATAGGAGAGAGAATAGATGAGGGATAAGAGCGTACAGAGGCAATAGAAGAGAGGGGAGAGTAGAGGAGAAAGAAAGAGTGAGATGAGGAGATGAGGGATGAGAGAGCAGGGGAGAGAGGAGACAGGAGAGAGTACAGACGAAAGACTAGGGAGAAGATATAAATAGGTAGTAAAGATGAGAGGAGAGAGAGGAGAGAGAAGCGAAAGGAGAAGAGAGTGAGGAGAGAGGAGAGAGATGAAAGGAGCAAGGAAAGGAGAAAAGAGAGAATGGAGAGAATAAAAAGAGAGAAGAGAAGAGACAGGGATAGTGAAGGAGGAAGAAAGATGGGAGACAAGAAAGTAGAGTGTCAGAGCGTATATGAATATGAGAAATGAGAGCAGAGAGAAGAGAAAAGAGAAGAGAGAGAGAGGGTTAAGAGAGACGATAGATAAGTGAGTAGAGATGACATATGAGAGAGGAGAGAAGAGGGAGAGATAAGAGTGAAGAGAGGAGACAGAAGACAGGAGAAGGTACAGACGAAAGACGAGGGAGAAGAGATAAATAAGGGAGCAGGGTAGAGATGAGATGAGAGAGAGGAGAGAGGAGATATGAGAGACTTGAGAGTCTTTGAGCATGGTCTTTGAAAGATTTTGTAAAGAATTTGGAGACGATTTGGAAGATAGGGTTAAAGACATGGAATTTCAGTTGATGGATATTTCAGGAATAGAATTCCGGTGATGGGAGTTCTTCCCCTTTCTCCTCCGAAGGAGGAGTTCCACTCGTATATACTAAAGTTGACGCGTTGTTTGTCTGTCTGTCTGTGTGTCTGTCTGTCATTTCGACAACTCCTCCTTGAATAGTGGCAACTCAGCGTTGAAACTTATATGGGAAGATTGGAAATTATCCGAGGTCGGCTATAGGCTATTTTAATTCTGAAATTTTAATTTCTAAATCCTCAAAAAAGCAGAAAACGGCGGTCTTGACCTTTGATAATCTTAATTGTCCCCTCTTTCTGCTTGGAGCTGAAAATTTGCATGAATTTCAAGTGATTGCGCCACAACTTTTCCCTATCTCTGCAGTGTATTTTCTCTCCAGTGGGGGGATGGGGCGTTCTAAATGGCTGCCTGTGTACAATCGGACCCTGGCTCACTGGCTGACTGTATAGACAATTGCGCAAAGATTTGTGTTCTAATTTTCAATAGGCAGCCCTGTGATTTTGTTGAACGTTGAAATTCAATGCATAAACTTGCGGGCCTCTTTAGCAGGCAGTGAACGTACAATCGATATTTCAATGCTTTAAATCAGAAAGTTTCAAACGCAAACTGTTGCTCGAGTTTTTAACTTTGAGAGAAAAAATTTATATTGCTGGAAAGAACTTGCAAAGCTGATTTCAGGGATATAAATTGTTTGCTTCAAATATGAAAACTAAAAGCTCTGCATTGCAAAAACTATTTCCATACTTTAAACTTTCTGCAAAGATTGTACTCATTTTGGCGAGAGGTGAGAGATAAAGTTGGGGGTTTCGACTTCCAACTGGCGCTGTGTATAGGAAGGGGGTCAGTTGCTTTGTATTGGAGGGTTGATTTAGATTGCGCAATGTTTTTGTTAACTTTAACTGAGACTGATACTGACTGACTGTGAAATCGGTTGCGCAATGAATTGATTCAATTAGTTCAATAGTTTATCAGTGCCTTTTAACACGAAGCTGTGCGTAGTTCTAACCCTAACCCTAACCCTAACCAATGAATCCGGAGAGTTGAGTTGTTTGACGGAAAAAATTGATTGAGTCCAGTTTAGCGGAGACGATTTCAATGTTTTAATTTTGACAAAGAGGATTTCTGTTTCGTGGAGAGGATTTCGATGGTGCTCAGTTTCACGGAGAGGATTTTGATGATGTTCAGCTTCACGGAGAGGATTTCTGTTTCGCGGAGTTAAATTTATGATTGATTTCTGCTTTATGGAGACGATTTTGATAGATTTAAGTTTCAAGGAGAGGATTTCGAAGGAGTCAGTTCACGGAGAGGATTTCGAAGGTGTTCAGTTTCACGGAGAGGATTTCGAAGGTGTTCAGTTTCACGGAGAGGATTTCGATGATGTTCAGCTTCACGGAGAGGATTTCTGTTTCGCGGAGATAATTTATGATTGATTTCTGTTTTATGGAGACGATTTTGATGGATTTAAGTTTCAAGGAGAGGATTTCGAAGGAGTCCAGTTTCACGGAGAGGATTTCGATGGTTTTCAGTTGCACGGACAGGATTTCTGCTTCGCGGAGAGGATTTGATGGATTTGGCATCTTCAATCAGTCAGAGAAGAGAGTAAAGAGAAGAATGAAAAGAGAAGAGAGATGAGATGATAGAAAACAGAGTAGAAATGAGTGGAGAGATTAGACATGACAGATGGGAGAGAAGAGGAAAGTAAGGCGGGAACGAAGGAGAGAGAAGAGAAGAGGAGAGAGGAGATGAAGGGAGAGGATATGAGAGAGGAGATATGAGATTGCAGAGAGGAGACAGGATGGAGAAGAAAGGAGGGACAAGAGCGTACAGAGGCAATAGAAGAGAGGAAAGAGAGGAGAGAGGTGAGAGGTGAGAGGAGAGAGATGAAAGATCAGAGATCAGAGATTTAAGAGAAGAAAGTAGTGAGGAGAAAGAAGAGGGTAAAGATGAGAGTGCAGAGAGGAGAGAAACGAGAGGAGACAGGTGGTAGAAAGGAGTGTAAAAACAGCAGATAAGAAAGGGGAGGGTGAGAGTGAGAGCATATAGGAAAGTGTAAAAGGGGAGCAGAGGAGAGAGAATATATAAGTGAGTAGAGAAGAGATATGAGAGAGGAAAGACGAGGGGAGAGAGGAGACAGGAGAGAGTAAATTTGAAAGACCTGGGAGAAGAGATAAAAAAGATAGTACAGATGAGAGGAGAGAGAGAGAGGAGAGATGAGAGATGCAATGAGAAAAGAGATGAGTGAGAAAATAAGAGAGAGAAGAGATTAGAGATTAGAGAAGAGATGAGGGGAGATGAGAGTAGAGAAGAGAGAATGGAGAGGAGAGAAAAGAGAAGAGAGGAGACAGGTGATGCAGTAGAAAGGAGGGAAGAAAGATGGGAGATAAGAAAGGAGAGGGTGAGAGCGTATAAGAGATACGAGAAATGAGAGCAGAGAGAAGAGAGAAAAAAGAAGAGAGAAAGTAGAGCGGAGACGATAGATAAGTGATTAGAGATTAGATATGAGAGAGGAGAGAAAAGGGGAGAGATAAGATAGAAGATAGGAGAGTAGACAGGATAGGGTACAGACGAAAGACGAGGGAGAAGAGATAAATAAGGGAGTAGAGATAAATAAGAGAGTAGGGGTAGAGATGAGATGAGAGAGAGGAGAGAGAAGCGAGTCACGATAATAGCGAAGAGAGGAGAGAGTAGATATGAGAGACGTAAGAGTCTTTGAGCTATGGTCTTTGAAAGATTTTGTAAAGAATTTGGAGACGATTTGGAAGATAGGGTTAAAGACATGGAATTTCAGTTGATGGATATTTCAGGGAATAGAATTCCGGTGATGGGAGTTCTTCCCCTTTCTCCTCCGAAGGAGGAGTTCCACTCTATATACTAAAGTTGACGTGTTGTTTGTCTGTCTGTCTGTGTGTGTGTGTCTGTGTGTTGTCATTTCGACAACTCCTCCTTGAATAGTGCAACTCAGCGTTGAAACTTATATGGGAAGATTGGAAATTATCCGAGGTCGGCTATAGGCTATTTTAATTCTGAAATTTTAATTTCTAAGATCCTCAAAAAAGCAGAAAACGGCGGTCTTGACCTTTGATAATCTTAATTGTCCCCTCTTTCTGCTTGGAGCTGAAAATTTGCATGAATTTCAAGTGATTGCGCCACAACTTTTCCCTATCTATGCAGTGTATTTTCTTTCCAGTGGGGGGTGGGAGCGTTCTCAGTGGCTGCGTGTGTACACTTGGACCCTGGCTCACTGGCTGACTGTATAGATAATTGCGCAATGATATGGCTACTGATAAGTTTTCCTGCCTTTCAATGGGCAGTCCTGTGTATTTGTTGGACATTGAAATTCAATGCATCAACTTGCAAGCAGGCAGTGAACGTACACTCGATACTTCAATGCTATAAATCAGACAGTTTCAAACGCTAACTGTTCCTCGAGTTTTAAACTTTGAAAGAAGAGACTTATATTGCTGGAAAGATCTTGCAACGCTGAGTTCGGGGATATAAATTGTTTGCTTTAAATATGAAAAGAAAAAGCACAGCATTTGAAAAACTATTTCCATACTTTTAACTTTTTGCAAATATTGTACTCAGTTTTGCGAGACGAAATAGATAAAGTTGGGGGGAGGGTTCAACTTCTCAACTGCTGTGGATTGGAGGTTGATTTATATTGCGCAATGTTTTTGTTAACTTAACTGAGACTGATAATGACTGACTCGTGAAATCGTTGCGACATCAATTTGTTTCATTATCTGTGCCTTTTAATAGCTGCCCTGTGTAATAGCCGCCTGTGTAATGAATGAATAAACGTTGCGAGCCTCTTTGGCAGGCAGTGAACGTACAGCGACATTTAATGCTTTAAAGGGAACTTTCAAACGCTAACTCTCTTCGAGTTAAACTTTAAGAGAAGAGAACGTTATACTGCTGAAAAGATCTTGCAACGCTGAGTTCGAGGATATAAATTGTTTGCTTTAAATAAAAAGACTAAAAGCACAGCATACAAAAACTATATTTCCATACTTTTAGCTTTCTGCAAAGATTGTACTCATTTTTAGTTCAATGCCCCAACACCGGTTCAATTTCTAACTGCCACTGCGTATTGAAAAGGGGCCGGTCTCTGTGTACTGGGGGTTGATTAAATTGCGCAATCTTTTTGTTCACTTTACCTGAGACTGGATACTGACTGACTTGAAATCGGTTGCGCTATCAATTGATTCAATTGGCTCAATTTTTTATTTAAACACGCAGCTGTGTGTAGCTCTAACCCTAACCCTAACCCTAACATAACCTAACGCAGTGAATCCTAATTTATTTTTTTGACGGAGAAAATTTTCGATTGAGTCCAGTTTTAAAGAGATAATTTCGATGGTTTTCAGTTTCACGGAGAGGATTTCTGTTTCGCGGAGAGGATTTCAATGGTTTTCAGTTTCACGAGAGGATTTCTGCTTTGCGAGAGGATCTTGATAGATTTGCATCTTCATCAGTCATAAAAGAGAGTAAAGAGAAGATCGAAAAGAGAAGAGACATGAGATGGTATAAAACAGAGTAGAAATGCATGATAGATTAGACATGACGCGATGGAAGAGAAGAGGAGTAAGCGAAACGAAGAGGGAGAGAGAAGAGAAGAGGAGAGAGAGATGAGAGGGGAGATATGAGATAGCAGAGGGAGACAAGAGAGATAATAGAAAGAGAATAGATGACGGATAAGAGCGTACAGAGGAAATAGAAGGAGGGGAGAGTAGAGGAGAAGAAAGAGTGAGATGAGGGAAGAGATATGAGAGAGGAGATATGAGAGACGTGAGAGTCTTTGAGCTATTGGTCTTTGAAAGGTTTTGTAAAGAATTTGAGAGATGATAGAGAGAGAATAGAGATGAGGGATAAGAGCGTACAGGGGAAATAGAAGAGAGGGGAGAGTAAGAGAAAGAAAGAAGTGAGAATGAAGGATGAGAGATGATGGAGGAGAGGGGAGAGAGAAGAGATGAGAAAAGAGGGGAAAATGAGACAGGTAGTACGAGTAGAGACGAAAGACCAGGGAGAAGATATAAATAAGGAGTAGGGTAGAGATGAGATGAGAGAGAGGAGAGAGAAGAGAGTCATGATAATAGCGAAAGAGGAGGAGGAGATATGAGAGACTTGAGAGTCTTTGAGCTATGGTCTTTCAAAGGTTTTGTAAAGAATTTGGAGACGATTTGGAAGATGGGATTCAAGTCATGGAGTTTCAGGTCTGATGGATTTCAGGGAATGGAAATTCCGGTGATGGGAGTTCTTTCCCTTTCTCCTCCGAAGGAGGAGTTTCCACTCGTATTGTATATTGCCCTGCGTGTTACTTGTCTAAATGATGAATTCATGCACGACACTCTCTAGTTAACATGAAGACTCCTTTGATCTACCACCTACCAGACTGAGCTATTTATTGTATAATATCCGACTTTTGGATTATAGGATTGTGTTAGATTTGTTTGCTAATACTTTAAACAACAATTTGTCTTGCAGCCTCCATCGTCGTCATCAAAAGGCAGGTCTCGGATGGCTATGGCCAGATCAATTTGATGTGAGTTCCAATCATTTCTGTTAGGCTAAGGCCTAGGCCTGTGCTATGATTCATGTGATGATAAATCATGCACCACTCCTATTGAATAATGAGGACGGTATATCTACCACCTACCAGTCTGATGCAACTAGCAGTCAAACATTTTTACTTAGAAAATTTGTTCTTTTTCTCTATTATAAAAACTATATTTTTTTTTCTCTGCTTCAGCTGAGCACCGCGATTAGGCCTTCGATTTTCTGCCTGTGTTCAAGAGAGCTACCAGTAGTATCCACATGTACTCTCGGTGAGTTCTCGATAATATGATTTATTGCACTCTGAATATTATATTTTATGATGCTAAAATATACGCTATTCCGACCCATTGTGAGGTCAAGCTTTACCCACTGACAGTGCCTGGCCACTCGAGTCTTGGTACAATTTTCACCGCATTTATTTTCATTCGGTTTGAATTCCATTTACTGACGCAGGCTTCGCGTCTGCGCCGCTTGCGCTCGCCGCTTCTGCTTTAGCGCGCCGGTTCGCGCCCGCGTCAGCGCCACCGCCATCGGCGCCCAAGACGCTTCATCCTCAACGCCGCCTACGCCAGAGTCGGAGCGGCTGCTCTCGGAGCTCCAAGCCCAGACGGCGACCCTGGCGGCCGACATGCGGACTCACCTGACGCCCGATTCGGCGCCCGATAAACTCAGCCTAATGATGCGGCACCATCTGGACGCGCCCGGGAAGCTGGTTAGGCCCCTGCTTGTCCTGCTGGTGTCGCACGTCTGCAATGCCGGTCTGCCGGCCTGCCAGCGGCAGCGCACCGTCGCCATAGTGACAGAGATGATCCACTCCGCCTCGCTGATCCACGACGATCTCATCGACGGCTCCGACCTGCGCCGCGGCGCCGCCTCCGTGCAGAGCCGATTCGGCCATCGCGACGCTGTCCTGGCCGGCGATCACATGATTGGCGTGGCCTCTCAGCTGCTGGCCGGCACTGGCCACCCGCTGGTTGTCCGCGGCATGGCCACAGCCATCAGCGACCTGGTGCGCGGCGAGCTCGACCAGCTTGGCGAGACCGGCGACCTCAGCCGCTACCTGGCCAGGACTTATAGGAAGACCGCCGCGCTGCTGGCGCACTCGGCCAAGTGCGCCGCAGTTCTGGCGCCAGGCTCCAGTCCGGCTACCGCGGCAGCCGCATTCGAACTCGGGCGCAGCATCGGCATGGCGTTCCAGCTGGTGAGCGTCTGAGAGATTTCCAAGATTCAGAAAATGCTTTCTTTACCACTAATAGCTGAGTAGTCCCGTCGGGGGATTTCGGTATATTGCTGAAGCACAGCAACATCTCACTGTTCCATTCCACATATTGATGCCAGATGATGAATTCATGCACCACTCTCGAGTCCAGATGAAGACTCCGCTGTATCTACCACCTACCAGACTGATGCCAACTTCTCAAGACGTTTTTAATATCAAAATCTGCTTTCGAAACTCAAAAAACCCGGCCCAGCTGACCCTGTCGCTCTCCCGTCAACCCTACTCGGACCCGCAGGTTGACGACTTGCTAGATTTTGAGGCCTCTGACGTCCAGCTGGGCAAGCCTGCTGGTGCTGCCGACCTGCGCCGCGGCGTCCTCACTGGGCCGGTGCTGTTTGCCATGCAGACCTGTCCGCAACTGCGGGCCGCCGTTGCCCGCCGGCTCTCCCGTCCAGGTGACCTCCAGCTGGCTCTGGACAGCGTGGCCCGCGCCGACGGCGTTGGCCAGACCGGATGCTGGCCCAGCTGCACTGCCGCGAGGCCCACTGGCAGCTCAGCCAGCTGCCCGCTGTGCCGGCCAGTGAGGCTCTGCACTCGCTTATCGACCGACTGCTGAATCGGCAGCACTGAGCTGCCCTCCCCTCGGCTACCCCATTTTATTTATTACACAAGAGATATCTTGGGCAGGTAGCAATCGCAACTTGAATTGCTGGAGTTTCTCCGGATTAGCAGCAGAGCACAGCATGGATGGTGACTTTGCATTCGAATCCAGAGTGCGTGTTAATCTGCTTTTCCGGCCCCCTTAGTTAATTCCGGCCCCCTTCTTACGAGCTGATGGGCTGATAGATCTACCAATTAGATAAGTAGTATTGGCTTTCGCTTACTACTTAACAGTAAGTAGCATGCTTAGGACATTTTGCTGTTTGTTCTGCTCATTTATTTTCCCAAAACCATCAAACTGTCCGCTGGCATAATTTTCCTACGGCCCTGAAAGATGAATTTTGTTTTTCTTATTTGTGCCCGCTTGTCTTTTTGCGGAGCGGCGGCTCTGCTTTATTGGAGTTTGTGTGAAAATAAAAATGGGATTATTAATTATTTAGCGATTTTAATAAATGAAATTAGCACTTTCATTTTGCCTTTTTAATGGAAACAACCTTAAAAGTTTAAAACTGGGTTAAAACTCTGTTTCATTTGAAATTGTCTCTAAAATGGCATGGAAATTGATTTTATGAACTGAAGAAATGAAATTTACTGCTCCCTACAGACCCAGATATTTCTCTTATCGTTAAGTCAGTTACTGAATTATTAATCTCAACCACTTAGCAACTGGAAATGGTTCTGAAATATTGCAAATTTTTCCAGTGACCTGCCTGCTTCAAGCCAAGCTGCTTCTGTTCTGAGATTCGAGTTGAGATTCTTCTGATCTACAATTGTAATCGGTTTTCACCATTGCCACAGTGCAGAACGCAACCTGTTTTTTTAGAATCCACCAGATTGGCATATCCTTGAGATTGTCCGGTTATTGGGCCTCTCATTGGGAATGACCTATTATTAGCCTCCCATTGGGAATGTCCTATTATCAGCTAACCATTGGGAATAACCTATTATCAGCCACCCATCGGGAATGACCTATTATCAGCCACCTATTGGGAATGACCTATTACATGTATTAGCCTCCCATTGGGAATGTCCTATTATCAGCTAACCATTGGGAATAACCTATTATCAGCCACCCATCGGGAATGACCTATTATCAGCTAACCATTGGGAATAACCTATTATCAGCCACCATCGGGAATGACCTATTATCAGCCACCCATTGGGAATGACCTATTATCAGCCACCATCGGGAATGACCTATTATCAGCCACCATTGGGAATGACCTATTATCAGCCACCATCGGGAATGACCTATTATCAGCCACCCATTGGGAATGACCTATTATCAGCCACCCATCGGGAATGACCTATTATCAGCCACCCATCGGGAATGACCTATTATCAGCCACCCATCGGGAATGACCTATTATCAGCCACCTATTGGGAATGACCTATTATCAGCCACCTATCGGGAATGACCTATTATCAGCCACCCATCGGAATGACCTATTATCAGCCACCCATCGGGAATGACCTATTATCAGCCACCCATCGGGAATAACCTATTATCAGCCACCCATCGGAATGACCTATTATCAGCCACCTATTGGGAATGACCTATTATCAGCCACCCATCGGGAATGACCTATTATCAGCCACCCATCGGGAATAACCTATTATCAGCCACCTATTGGGAATGACCTATTATCAGCTAACCATTGGAATGACCTATTATCAGCCACCTATTGGGAATGACCTATTATCAGCTAACCATTGGGAATGACCTATTATCAGCCACCCATTGGAATGACATACGAGCGTCTTGTGAGCAACCTGAAAATTTCCCAGTGTCGGCAACCCGTTGACACTTGTCCCTTGTCAGCAGTCGATAGAAATCGCAGTAAAAACAGGTGCAACCTTAAAAGTAGTCATGCGGTCAGAGAGTGCGTCAGATGGCACTGCACGCTGTAGCGCGATCGAGCGGACCAGTGTTTGTGTTGGCAGGTCCAACACAGCAGGCAGTTCCCGTGTCGCGCCTGGCCCCGTCAACTCGTAAATGGCCCTTGAATGTTGAGCAGCGACATCCTGCAGAGGCTGGGGGGCAGTTACATGTACATGTAGCTCTTGGTCTGGATCACGTGGCCCGCCTGCAGCTGGGAGTCACCGCCGGCGCAAGATGATGGTCTGGTGGACACTGTCGTTGCAGCTGGGCTCTCTGGGACACGGCCTGCCGACGGCCCGGATGAATTGGAAGGCCGCCCCAGGTCTGCTGGGCGCCGCTACCGGATGGAATCCCCCATAGTCTAGTACATTGAGAATAATTCATATTTGGCTTACGGTTTAATGGCGTAACATAAATGGTATTCGTATTTGGATCGGCCGAAGCGTACTGAATAATGAGGCACTAGCCGAGTTTTTTAATTTCGCCGAGGATTTTACTTCAGATCAATTATATACTGTAATTTCTGGTGAAGCAACCGACTAATTGATTTAAAATGTACGTCAGTCAACCCATATAGGAGATTGTCCATTGTTGAAGCACCCACTGGTGGAAAACTCTGAGGGGACTGGATTAACAATCTCTACGAGAAACGTATACGATCGTAACGAAGCTGGAGTATCGATTAACCAATGGCCACCGGCTCCAACAATTTTTTTCGGCTATCGACTGGACTATAACAAACAATTCGGCCGCTGAGAGTAACAGCGCCGCAGCTTTGCCGTTGCCAAGCGGAAGCCGCGGCCAGGGCTGCTGTGTTTAGTCAGGAATTTGGCTGTCTAAACTGGAAGTCAAATATCCGATATTGACTGGTCACTCCGCCCAGCTGTGTTTTGGCTCCCAGCAATTTTATTAGCGTATCTGGCTGGGCAGCCGAGTGGAATTGATTGTTTGCCCTGAGTCAGCGGGCTGGGGACACAGCAGCAGCCTGAAGTTCTATCATCAGACTGTCCGACCACAACTGACGGCAGTTCTGGGCGAATTGAGTTCAAATCGATGCTGCAAGGGGATCGCGGAGAATTGAAATTATAATGCTTCCACTTTCCGCTGACCTCAGGTGCTGTAATCTCAACTTGTTCGCGTAGATCGTTTTCCAGGAAATGAGTGCCCGCAGCATGGGACAAAACATAGTTCTCAATGTGCGTAATACAGCGGGAAAATCACTTCCTGAAAGCATTGTCTAGCAATTTGACGATCAATATACGCATTTTTATGCATTACTACGTCAGGCAGCAAAACAATGCAAAGAATCAGCGTCGCAGCACGTGACAACATTTCTATGGCGCTCGACCACTGATTACTTATCTAAGGAATTCTAAATCTAGCAACTGGAATGACAACTGAAATATCAGCTATATACAAGATGAGGCCAAGATTAGAGATCGCAAGTGTGCGACGTAAACACGTAAACAAACGTGCGCGTTTCCGACTCGCTGCCGGACTTGCAGCCAAAAACGGCGCATTTATTTGGCATGCAGAGGACGCAAAACTTCTGCAGAGACTTGCTTCAGCAAAGTCACTCTGGCATATTAGTGCTTACAGGCTAAGACAAATAAGGCGAACGAAGCTGATTCTTCTTAGTGGCAATCTAAATAAGTTGATGCGGCAAACAAATCCTATGTCTGTGGCAATCGCAGTAGCCTCATCTTGTATAAAAAAGTCCTCACCGCTATTTCAGTTGTTATTCCAGTTGCTAGATTTAGAATTCCTTGGTTTATCCATTGTTTGCTCGAAGTTTTGCATGTTTCACTTCATTGCAGTCGTCTATGGCTCCGAGTGACTCCTACTATATGATTCTGGTTTTGATGCATTCAGCCAAGTCTGATGCGATCCCCATATGCTCAGTCAGTCATGATCAGTCATTTCTTTCTTGTCGCAACACGGGACGGCCTGTGGAGGAATTGCGCTGACTGAACTTGGCACTCCTGTCTCATGGCCGCGCCTATGGCGGGCTGGCCGCAGCAGCCACCGTTGCAGCCTCCGCAGATGCAGCAGCAGCTGCCGCCTCCGCAGATCCCACAGCAGCTGCCGCCACCGCAGATCCCGCAGCAGCAGCCGCCACAGCAACAACAACGGCAGCAGCAACAGCAACAGCAAGCGATGGTCGTGTGGGGGTCAGCCGGGTCAATATCGCGTCCACCCGGCTCGGCTCCTTGAACAGCGGCTCGCGGTGCCACTTCTGCAAGGACTTGATCTCCGGAGACCAGTTCATCCGCACGACCTCATGGCCTGCCACATTGAGTGCTTTCGCTGCTGCATCTGCTGCTCGGTGATGCTGGGCCTGCGCGCCTTCCGGCTGGGCAACCGGATCTGCTGTCAGCGCTGCTTCGCGTGCTGACCATCTGCGCTCACTGCGGCGGCCCCATCATCAACGGGAAGAGCTGGGCAAGTCGCTGGGAGGGCTCGTGATCGAAAGACTTTACCCTGGGTTGGGACTCAGCCCAGAGTGCACCCATGTGGGAGATTGGGGCAGCCTCCTCAGCCCACAGTGGAAATCCGTGGGAAGATGATTGCCACCCAATCACAGACTCCGATCGATAAAATTGCACGCTGAGCATTAAAGCTAAAAGCGTCAATCATGAGAGGCAGCTCAAGAATGTGAGGCTTTGCAAGCACACCTGAATGGAACTTCCTAAACATTCTGATCCAGCTCGCCTCAACTTGCTGCTTTGTCAATCAGAACATTTTTCAAAATCTTCTCATTGGTGAAGTGATCGGGGAAGCTGCAGGGACTACGCGGCTGATGAAGCTATAGAACTTCAATCAAATGA
>NIVC01001882.1:0-28433 GCA_002269645.1 Macrostomum lignano | reverse complement strand
CGGACGTGTTCGCTCTTCAGCTGGTGTCGTTTATGACTGATCACTACTCCATGATCTTCCGGCCGCCTGCGGATTTGCGCGAATGCATCGAGGCCAGGCTGGCTGCCGTGCGAGAGCTGCAGCTGGTAAGCGCGTTTTAATGTATATGAGTATGACCACTGCTGTTAGCTATGACACTGCTGCAAGCTATGACCACTGCTGCAAGCTATGACCACTGCTGCAAGCTATGACCACTGCTGCTAGCTATGACCACTGCTGCTAGCTATGACCACTGCTGCTAGCTATGACCACTGCTGCTAGCTATGACCACTGCTGCTAGCTATGACCACTGCTGCTAGCTATGACCACTGCTGCTAGCTATGACCACTGCTGCTAGCTATGACCACTGCTGCTAGCTATGACCTAATAACTTTTCAGTCTCGCCAGAGCAGCGCCGCAACGGCAGCCACCGCCAAAACAGCCGCGCCGTCCCAGTCGGAGCAGACGCAGAAGCAGCAATTCTGCAGCCGCATCCCGGCCGAACAGTTCTCCCTGTCCGGCCGGCTGGCCTCCGACCAGGCGCTGCTCAACCTGCTGGAGGGCCTCCTGTCCGATGAGAACCTGCCGGCCAGGGAGAAGCGCCGCAAGCTGCGCCTGTTCAAGGAGTCGCACCCGCACGTGTACGCGGCCCGCTTCCCGGATGCCGAGGTCGAGCGGTCGGTGCTGGACAGCCTGCGGGGACCGCCGGCCGCGCCGGGCCTGCTGGGCCGCACCATTGCCGCTCTGCGGAACTGGCGGCTGTGACGGGTGGCGCTGGGGAAGTGGTTGCTATGGCTAAGAGGAGTTGCTAAGCTCCTCTTGGTGCGCCTTCCTGCGCGGTCTTGAATTTTTATTAAGAATCGAACTGATCCTATTAGTCTGATCTCTACCAGGTAATCGCCTGAAATCCCAATCCACTCTGAGTAGTTTTATGGGATTAGAATCCCCTCCAGATCGCCTCCTGGGATTCTAATCCCCTCTAGATCACCACCTGGGATTCTAATCCCCTCTAGATAGTCACCTGGGATTCTAATCCCCTCCAGATCGCCACCTGGGATTCTAATCCCCTCTAGATCACCACCTGGGATTCTAATCCCCTCTAGATAGTCACCTGGGATTCTAATCCCCTCCAGATCGCCACCTGGGATTCTAATCCCCTCTAGATCACCACCTGGGATTCTAATCCCCTCTAGATCACCACCTGGGATTCTAAACCCCTCTAGATTGCCAGCTGGGATTCTAATCCACTCTAGATCGCCACCTGGGATTTTATATTCATCTGTAATTTTAATTTCTCTAGACTAACCACCTGTAGTATGACTGGCATGAAACTCCTGTGACAATCTGCTCTCAGTCGCAGCTCCCCTACTTGTCAAAGTCCGCATGCCCCATTCACCGGTGCAGCTGCACTTGTATTCAACTTGTATCACTGCAAAGCTTCGCACCTTGTCAACACAGTTTTTTATTTGTTGCACGCACCTTTGAGTGGCCAATATAAGCAAAGCACTGACTGCCGAGCATTTCAAGTCAAATTTTATTTATTTAAACCTTTCGGACATTGCATTCGCCTGCCAATTTGTCTTCTTTTAGCCTGTCAAGCAATGTTCCTTTGTTTCACTTGCAGTTGAAGTTTTTAGCTCAATTATTCTCCGAGCAAGTATTTTTGTATAAAGCCTGCAGCTGTTCAGCCACTTCGTCTTCTGTTTTGTTAAACTGCAATTACCTGTTTTTCTAACTATAATATACGTTACCTGTCATTATAATCCCGCATTACCGCTTAGCGTATTTCTACTGCTCTCTGTTGCCATGGAAACCATTGGAATCGTTGCTGGCCTCGATATTTTGTTTTTTCAAGTTCGCTTTGTTAGGGAAACACAGTGTGTTACTGTTAGTAGCCACATATGTAGTAAGCTTGTTATAAACAATATTGCAGATCTCCACTTGAGCTGCATTGTGTGGCAATTAAATTTGTATGCTCTGGGAAGGCCGCCTGGAGAGTCACGTGACATCCAGCTGTCATAAAAAGACCCAACGAATGCATGGCTCTGAGAGCTCAGTCCAACATTCTCAGCAGTTCCGCAGCCGCGGGCTTCTTGAGACAGTCCAGAGTCGAACTGGCCTACTCAAAAATTGGATGCAGAAAATCCATGAGGCAGCAGCATGGATGCAGCTGGGGGAGCGGAGGCTGTTGCAGTAAAGCCGAACTAATAATAATCGATGCGCCATCGCCAACTGCGGGCGGCCCGGCGGTATCGAGCGATCGGCCTGCAGTCGGCGGCTCTCGACGGGTGAACGCAGAAGCTGCCAGTCGGGCGGGCGGAGGAGGGGCCGCTTGCTGCTTTAACGAGGTCGCTGCCGGTCCGCTGTGTTGCCTGTCAACAAGCCGCAGCTCTTGAGAGGCTTGCTGGGGAAGGAGGCTGCTCAGAGTAATTGGTTTGCATTGAATTCTGCTCAGCTGCTGTGCATGAAGCAGTTGCAGCCCCGGTGAGCTTTTCTTGTGACAGCTGATCGGCTCACTGCAGCAGTGCTCAGCCGCCTGGCCACCTGCTCCGGCTGCCTCGGCTTCGTCCTGAGACCAATTAATTCATGCAACTACGCGTCTGCTGGCGAATAACTGCCTGCTTGAGCTCGAGTAACTTGAGAATCTGGCTGAGCACTCACTGAGCGTTGGGAATCTGGCTGAGCTCTCACTGAGCATTGAGAATCTGGCTGAGCTCTCACTGAGCGTTGGGAATCTAGCTGAGCACTCACTGAGCGTTGGGAATATGGCTGAGCACTCACTGAGCATTGGGAATCTGGCTGAGCTCTCACTGAGCATTGAGAATCTGGCTGAGCTCTCACTGAGCGTTGGGAATCTAGCTGAGCACTCACTGAGCATTGGGAATATGGCTGAGCACTCACTGAGCATTGGGAATCTGGCTGAGCTCTCACTGAGCATTGAGAATCTGGCTGAGCACTCGCTGAGCATTGAGAATCTGGCTGAGCACTCACTGAGCATTGGGAATCTGGCTGAGCTCTCACTGAGCATTCGGAATCTGGCTGAGCACTCACTGAGCATTGGGAATCTGGCTGAGCTCTCACTGAGCATTCGGAATCTGGCTGAGCACTCACTGAGCATTGAGAATCTGGCTGAGCACTCACTGAGCATTGGGAATCTGGCTGAGCACTTCTACACTTTAATGCCAGACTGAAAGCTTTGTCTGGTTGACTTCCTGCTGTGGATAATTTCCTGTTCTCCCGAAGATGAAGCTGATTTGGCTGATCCGCTCAAGCGGCTTTTGACGCGGCTTCAGCTTCGAATCCTGCACTGAGAAAAGTCCTCACGGAGCAGAAGCTTGAGCAGTCGCGCGGCCAATCCCGGACGCTCCTGAGCACCCCTTAGCCAACCGCCGACTTGGCAGCTCGGGGCATAAAACCGGAGCTCAAGCCGAGTTCCACAGCCGCCTGAGCTCTGTTCGACCCTGCGCTGCTTTTTTGTTTCGTTCCGTTCTCAACAGGTAAGTTTGAGGCGCTCATCTCGGGGGAAATCCTCGCTCATCTTCTCATCCGCCTCCGCGCAATCTCTTCTTTTTCCCTAAGTCCTAATTCCCACGATTCGGGAGAATTATCCCTGCAGCCAGCGGCTGCTCAATTTACTCCCGCGGGAGATTGTCCGAGTTCACGACCGTCCGAGTTCACGACTGTCCGAGTTCATACTGTCCGAGTTCACGACTGTCCGAGTTCATACTGTCCGAGTTCACGACTGTCCGAGTTCATACTGTCTCCCCCCCTTTTAGCGCCCGCCCCCGAATCTGCGCCCAGCGGACAATTTCACATCAGATAAGTAGGCACCCCTGACTAACCAGATGAAGCCGCATCGGAGTCTGAGTTTGCACTGCCCGGAACCCCATCATCCATCCATCCGGAAGACGCATGGCGCAGGAATGCAAAATTGCTGGCCGTTAAACAAGATTTTTTAGTTTGCTTTTGCAATAGCTGCTCAGATTGAGGCTGTTGCTGCTCGGAACAGGAGATCTGGGGTGGACGGGAAGCCTCCCAGATTGCCCAGATTACCCCCCCCCCCCGAACAAGCAGGAAGAAGCGGCGGCGCTCGTATATTTGATATCCGGCTGTGCATGCAGTCCGTGGCGGGGCGGCCATTACTGCAGCGACATCCGTGTGCCGCCCCGGCCCGGCTTAGCCTTGCGGGCCCGCGAGGCCGCAGCGGCGAGAGTGGCCGCCCTGGGGACCGGCGAATTCCCCGCCCGGCAATGCCCGGCCAGTTTCTTTAACATGCGAGCAGCTCGTTTTGCCGTTTCTGTTTTGCTCCGGGGGGGGGGAATTTATCGATAGTGCAAATCTGCTGCTGCTGCTTGTTGCCATGCGGCCCTCGCTGACTCAGCAGCCCGGCTCTTATCAGCCATGGCGATCATTGAATCCGGTTCACCGCGTCCATGGGAAAATTCTCCACCCCTTCCGCTGATTTACTGCCAAGGCCAGCTCTGACACGTGTGAGCAACTCATGTGCGAGACTTCCGGTGGAATGCTTGAGCAGCTGAACTCGAAGGCTCGCTGAAGAAATAGGATTGGGAACGGCCTAAACTGAATCCCCACCTTCTGGCATATTTACTCCTGGCCAGTCCTGACCAGTATCCTGCCATCCCTGTCACCAGTATCCTGCCATCCCTGTCACCAGTATCCTGCCATCCCTGTCACCAGTATCCTGCCATCCCTGTCACCAGTATCCTGCCATCCCTGTCACCAGTATCCTGCCATCCCTGTCACCAGTATCCTGCCATCCCTGTCACCAGTATCCTGACATTCCTGTCACCACTATCCTGCCATCCCTGTCACCAGTATCCTGACATTCCTGTCACCAGTATCCTGCCATCCCTGTCACCAGTATCCTGACATTCCTGACACCAGTATCCTGACATTCCTGTCACCAGTATCCTGCCATCCCTGTCACCAGTATCCTGACATTCCTGACACCAGTATCCTGACATTCCTGTCACCAGTATCCTGACATTCCTGTCACCAGTATCCTGACATTCCTGACACCAGTACTCTGAAATTCCTGACACCAGTATCCTGACATTCCTGACACCAGTATCCTGGCATTCCTGTCACCACTATCCTGACATTCCTGTCACCAGTATCCTGACATTCCTGACACCAGTACCCTGACATTCCTGTCACCAGTATCCTGACATTCCTGTCACCAGTATCCTGACATTCCTGTCACCAGTATCCTGATATTCCTGACACCAGTACTCTGAAATTCCTGTCACCAGTATCCTGACATTCCTGTCACCAGTATCCTGATATTCCTGACACCAGTACTCTGAAATTCCTGTCACCAGTATCCTGACATTCCTGTCACCACTATCCTGACATTCCTGTCACCAGTATCCTGACATTCCTGACACCAGTACCCTGACATTCCTGTCACCAGTATCCTGACATTCCTGACACCAGTATCCTGGCATTCCTGTCACCAGTATCCTGACATTCCTGTCACCAGTATCCTGATATTCCTGACATCCCGGCAGCCGCCATGAGCCTCCGCGATCTCTTCAACGCCTTCGACACCGACGGCAACGGCACCCTGGACCGCGCCGAGTTCGGCGCCCTCCTCCGCGCCTTCAGCACCGACCTGGACGAGCCGAGCGTCCTGGCCATCATGGCCGATGTCGACCGCGACCGCAACGGCTGCGTTGACTTCGCCGAGTTCGAGGCGGTGGCCGCCAAGCACATCGGCGCCGAGCTGCCCGACCTGCGCTACCTCGCCGACTTCCGCGCCCTGGACGCGGACAGGAACGGCCTGCTGAGCCGGTCGGAGGCGGCCGAGCTGGCCTCGCGCCTCGGCCGCGCGGTGGACCCCAACCGGCTGGCCGCGGCCGACAAGAACGGCGACGGGAACCTCAACTACCCGGAGTTCGTGCAGCTGATGCAGTGACCGCCGGCAGGATGAGCGCCGCAGGGGCATCAGCTTCGGGGCTGCAGCTGCGTCATCAACAATTAGGGATCTCCGAACTGGAGTGTGGGAGCCAATTGGGGTCTGGAATTCAGAGCACAGGTGCTGATTGGGGTCTGGAATTCAGAGCACAGGTGCTGATTGGGGTCTGGAATTCAGAGCACAGGTGCTGATTGGGGTCTGGAATTCAGAGCACAGGTGCTGATTGGGGTCTGGAATTCAGAGCACAGGTGCTGATTGGGGTCTGGAATTCAGAGCACAGGTGCTGATTGGGGTCTGGAATTCAGAGCACAGGTGCTGATTGGGGTCTGGAATTCAGAGCACAGGTGCTGATTGGGGTCTGGAATTCAGAGCACAGGTGCTGATTAGGGTCTGGAATTCAGAGCACAGGTGCTGATTGGGGTCTGGAATTCAGAGCACAGGTGCTGATTGGGGTCTGGAATTCAGAGCACAGGTGCTGATTGGGGTCTGGAATTCAGATCACACTCCTGTGCTCTCCTAAACTTTCAGTGGGGATCAGACTGCAGCACCCTGCTGAGTACTCTGAAGCCTCATCAAGCTGCCATAAGCAATTTGCATATTTGCTGACACACTTTGCCGCCTGCCTGAAGAGGCGTTTTGTCTGACTTGTCCCTACTGAAATCTTGCACTGGGGCTCCCATCTGCTTTATTCTGAGTTTGCCTCGCACATTAATTAAGCATCCATACACCGCTCCGACCTGTCAACCACAGCATCACATGCGCTCCATAATTACAAAATTAACTCTTCACGATGTTTTATTGCAGATCCCATACAGAATCTCCCCCAGTCTCGGTTTGCATTGCTAAATACATGGATGGCTATTCTCTACCAGGAGTTAATAAGTGCACATTGTACTTTTTGTGCCCTACGCAGCAGCAATCCTTAACAATAGCGCTAAGCCCTAAATAAAAATATTACTGGCAGTTAAACTTCCGTGAGTTCATTTGGAGTTGCACAGTGCATCGCGCGGGGCTGCGTCAGCGTTGCGCAGTCTCCGTCTGGCTGGTGGTCACCCAGCCGCTGCTGCTGGCGCTGCCGCCCGCTGACAGCTGCGACAGAAGCTCCGCCGTGTTGGCTGCCCGGAGCTGCGAATCCGAGGTGGCTGCGTGATGAGCGCCACCGCCACTACTGCTCCTGAATGGTCAAGTGCGTGCAACAGTCACTGCTTGACTGAAGTCTTGCTGCATCCCCAGTGAGTTCCTGAAGCCCTGCTGCATCCCCAGTGAGTTCCTGAAGCCCTGCTGCATCCCCAGTGAGTTCCTGAAGCCCTGCTGCATCCCCAGTGAGTTCCTGAAGCCCTGCTGCATCCCCAGTGAGTTCCTGAAGCCCTGCTGCATCCCTAGTGAGTTCCTGAAGCCTTGCTGCATCCCCAGGTCTCACCCGGTCCCAGTTGTCCAGTCCGAGGCGCTGGAGCTCCATGTGGACCAGCTGCACCAATCAGCACTGAAGTGCAAATTTCATGGCACAAATGGCTTCGCTCAGCACAGAGAATTCTTAGGCTTCCAGATTCCATCTCGCAACTCAGCACTCACCTGTTCTGCACCTGCGCATTGTGGCCACCTCGGGGCCTCCTTCGCCTTTTTCTCCGCCTCCGACGCCGCTTGCGCCTCCTCCTTGGTCTTCTCTTCTTCCTGCGCGACCTCCTCCCCTTCCTTCGCCTCTTCCTTTTCTTCTTCGGCTTGCCTCCTTCCTTGCTCGCTTCCTTGGCCGGCTGTTTGGCCCCCTGCGCCGCCAGCTGCCGCTTCAAGATGATCCGCTCGAAGGCGCGGCCCATGTCTATGTGCTCGCTGCACATGGGCCGACCGAACTGGTCGATGACGAACTCCCAGCTGAGCAGGCAGCCGCAGAGGCTGCACATGAAGCACTCCGGATGGCGCAGCGTCGTGTTGCACCGGTCGGTCAGCTGGATGGCCTCGCCGACAATCTGGGTGCCGCAGACGGCGCAGGCAGCTGCTTGCGGGTGGTGCGCCGGGCACAGCGGCTGCCGGCGTTCATCGAGAGTGAAGCCGGGCTCGAATTTCAGGACGGCGCCGCAGGCTGTGACGCTGCAGTACAGGTGGTGAGGGTGGTAGGCCTTGCCGTGCAGCTCGACCTGGGCTTCGGGAGTGACGACAGGATAAATTAGGATGCACGAATGTGACGTATTTCTATTTTGCACCTTTGCAGTTTGCTAGGGTGCCACTGGTGTCTTTTTGATGCCATTTTTGCATCTTTTTGGGCCATTTCAGTGTCTGTTTGGGTGCCATTTTGATGGCTGTTTGGGTGTCATTTTGATGGCTGTTTGGGTGTCATTTTGATGGCTTTTTGGGTGCCATTTTGATGGCTGTTTGGGTGTCATTTTGATGGCTGTTTGGGTGTCATTTTGATGGCTGTTTTGGTGTCATTTTGATGGCTGTTTTGGTGTTATTTTAATGGCTGTTTGGGTGTTATTTTAATGGCTGTTTTGGTGTCATTTTGATGGCTGTTTGGGTGCTATTTTGATGCCTGTTTGGGTGTCATTTTGATGGCTGTTTGGGTGTCATTTTGATGGCTTTTTGGGTGCCATTTTGATGGCTGTTTGGGTTTCATTTTGATGGCTGTTTGGGTGCCATTTTAGTGCCTCATCGCTAGGTGGAACCTGGAAGGAAGCTGGGTGCCAGGGTCGGGAACATATACATGTACACGCGCGATGGTGAATTCCATAATCGAGAGTTTTTCAGGGAAGCTCGCTTAGAGATTTGTTAATAAGCCAGGCAATCTGTGACCAGAGCACTGCCGCACTGTAGCGAGAGTCCGCTGTCAGTTTTGCGTGACCCGCCCGAGCAGGAACTCCCGGGCCAGGCCATAAAGGCTGAGGGAGACTTGATTAAAATTAATTCATTTGATTGAAGCTTCTATAGCTTCATCAGCCGCGTAGTCCCTGCAGCTTCCCCGATCACTTCACCAATGAGAAGATTTTGAAAAAATGTTCTGATTGACAAAGCAGCAAGTTGAGGCGAGCTGGATCAGAATGTTTAGGAAGTTCCATTCAGGTGTGCTTGCAAAGCCTCACATTCTTGAGCTGCCTCATGATTGACGCTTTTAGCTTTAATGCTCAGCGTGCAAATTTTATCGATCGGAGTCTGTGATTGGGTGGCACATCATCTTCCCACGGATTTCCACTGTGGGCTGAGGAGGCTGCCCCAATCTCCCACATGGGTGCCACTCTGGGCTGAGTCCCAACCCAGGGTAAAGTCTTTCGATCACGAGCCCTCCCAGCGACTTGCCCAGCTCTTCCCGTTGATGATGGGGCCGCCGCAGTGAGCGCAGATGGTCAGCACGCGGAAGCAGCGCTGACAGCAGATCCGGTTGCCCAGCCGGAAGGCGCGCAGGCCCAGCATCACCGAGCAGCAGATGCAGCAGCGAAAGCACTCAATGTGGCAGGCCATGAGGTCCGTGCGGATGAACTGGTCTCCGGAGATCAAGTCCTTGCAGAAGTGGCACCGCGAGCCGCTGTTCAAGGAGCCGAGCCGGGTGGACGCGATATTGACCCCGGCTGACCCCCACACGACCATCGCTTGCTGTTGCTGTTGCTGCTGCCGTTGTTGTTGCTGTGGCGGCTGCTGCTGCGGGATCTGCGGTGGCGGCAGCTGCTGTGGGATCTGCGGAGGCGGCAGCTGCTGCTGCATCTGCGGAGGCTGCAACGGTGGCTGCTGCGGCCAGCCCGCCATAGGCGCGGCCATGAGACAGGAGTGCCAAGTTCAGTCAGCGCAATTCCTCCACAGGCCGTCCCGTGTTGCGACAAGAAAGAAATGACTGATCATGACTGACTGAGCATATGGGGGATCGCATCAGACTTGGCTGAATGCATCAAAACCAGAATCATATAGTAGGAGTCACTCGGAGCCATAGACGACTGCAATGAAGTGAAACATGCAAAACTTCGAGCAAACAATGGATAAACCAAGGAATTCTAAATCTAGCAACTGGAATAACAACTGAAATAGCGGTGAGGACTTTTTTATACAAGATGAGGCTACTGCGATTGCCACAGACATAGGATTTGTTTGCCGCATCAACTTATTTAGATTGCCACTAAGAAGAATCAGCTTCGTTCGCCTTATTTGTCTTAGCCTGTAAGCACTAATATGCCAGAGTGACTTTGCTGAAGCCAAGTCTCTGCAGAAGTTTTGCGTCCTCTGCATGCCAAATAAATGCGCCGTTTTTGGCTGCAAGTCCGGCAGCGAGTCGGAAACGCGCACGTTTGTTTACGTGTTTACGTCGCACACTTGCGATCTCTAATCTTGGCCTCATCTTGTATATAGCTGATATTTCAGTTGTCATTCCAGTTGCTAGATTTAGAATTCCTTAGATAAGTAATCAGTGGTCGAGCGCCATAGAAATGTTGTCACGTGCTGCGACCGCTGATTCTTTGCATTGTTTTGCTGCCTGACGTAGTAATGCATAAAAATGCGTATATTGATCGTCAAATTGCTAGACAATGCTTTCAGGAAGTGATTTTCCCGCTGTATTACGCACATTGAGAACTATGTTTTGTCCCATGCTGCGGGCACTCATTTCCTGGAAAACGATCTACGCGAACAAGTTGAGATTACAGCACCTGAGGTCAGCGGAAAGTGGAAGCATTATAATTTCAATTCTCCGCGATCCCCTTGCAGCATCGATTTGAACTCAATTCGCCCCAGAACTGCCGTCAGTTGTGGTCGGACAGTCTGATGATAGAACTTCAGGCTGCTGCTGTGTCCCCAGCCCGCTGACTCAGGGCAAACAATCAATTCCACTCGGCTGCCCAGCCAGATACGCTAATAAAATTGCTGGGAGCCAAAAACACAGCTGGGCGGAGTGACCAGTCAATATCGGATATTTGACTTCCAGTTTAGACAGCCAAATTCCTGACTAAACACAGCAGCCCTGGCCGCGGCTTCCGCTTGGCAACGGCAAAGCTGCGGCGCTGTTACTCTCAGCGGCCGAATTGTTTGTTATAGTCCAGTCGATAGCCGAAAAAATTGTTGGAGCCGGTGGCCATTGGTTAATCGATACTCCAGCTTCGTTACGATCGTATACGTTTCTCGTAGAGATTGTTAATCCAGTCCCCTCAGAGTTTTCCACCAGTGGGTGCTTCAACAATGGACAATCTCCTATATGGGTTGACTGACGTACATTTTAAATCAATTAGTCGGTTGCTTCACCAGAAATTACAGTATATAATTGATCTGAAGTAAAATCCTCGGCGAAATTAAAAAACTCGGCTAGTGCCTCATTATTCAGTACGCTTCGGCCGATCCAAATACGAATACCATTTATGTTACGCCCATTAAACCGTAAGCCACAAATATGAATTATTCTCAATGTACTAGACTATGGGGGATTCCCATCCGGTAGCGGCGCCCAGCAGACCTGGGGCGGCCTTCCAATTCATCCGGGCCGTCGGCAGGCCGTGTCCCAGAGAGCCCAGCTGCAACGACAGTGTCCACCAGACCATCATCTTGCGCCGGCGGTGACTCCCAGCTGCAGGCGGGCCACGTGATCCAGACCAAGAGCTACATGTACATGTAACTGCCCCCCAGCCTCTGCAGGATGTCGCTGCTCAACATTCAAGGGCCATTTACGAGTTGACGGGGCCAGGCGCGACACGGGAACTGCCTGCTGTGTTGGACCTGCCAACACAAACACTGGTCCGCTCGATCGCGCTACAGCGTGCAGTGCCATCTGACGCACTCTCTGACCGCATGACTACTTTTAAGGTTGCACCTGTTTTTACTGCGATTTCTATCGACTGCTGACAAGGGACAAGTGTCAACGGGTTGCCGACACTGGGGAAATTTTCAGGTTGCTCACAAGACGCTCGTATGTCATTCCCAATGGGTGGCTGATAATAGGTCATTCCCAATGGTTAGCTGATAATAGGTCATTCCCAATAGGTGGCTGATAATAGGTCATTCCCAATGGTTAGCTGATAATAGGTCATTCCCAATAGGTGGCTGATAATAGGTTATTCCCGATGGGTGGCTGATAATAGGTCATTCCCGATGGGTGGCTGATAATAGGTCATTCCCAATAGGTGGCTGATAATAGGTCATTCCCGATGGGTGGCTGATAATAGGTTATTCCCGATGGGTGGCTGATAATAGGTCATTCCCGATGGGTGGCTGATAATAGGTCATTCCCGATGGGTGGCTGATAATAGGTCATTCCCGATAGGTGGCTGATAATAGGTCATTCCCAATAGGTGGCTGATAATAGGTCATTCCCGATGGGTGGCTGATAATAGGTCATTCCCGATGGGTGGCTGATAATAGGTCATTCCCGATGGGTGGCTGATAATAGGTCATTCCCAATGGGTGGCTGATAATAGGTCATTCCGATGGTGGCTGATAATAGGTCATTCCCAATGGGTGGCTGATAATAGGTCATTCCCGATGGTGGCTGATAATAGGTCATTCCCAATGGGTGGCTGATAATAGGTCATTCCCGATGGTGGCTGATAATAGGTTATTCCCAATGGTTAGCTGATAATAGGTCATTCCCGATGGGTGGCTGATAATAGGTTATTCCCAATGGTTAGCTGATAATAGGACATTCCCAATGGGAGGCTAATACATGTAATAGGTCATTCCCAATAGGTGGCTGATAATAGGTCATTCCCGATGGGTGGCTGATAATAGGTTATTCCCAATGGTTAGCTGATAATAGGACATTCCCAATGGGAGGCTAATAATAGGTCATTCCCAATGAGAGGCCCAATAACCGGACAATCTCAAGGATATGCCAATCTGGTGGATTCTAAAAAAACAGGTTGCGTTCTGCACTGTGGCAATGGTGAAAACCGATTACAATTGTAGATCAGAAGAATCTCAACTCGAATCTCAGAACAGAAGCAGCTTGGCTTGAAGCAGGCAGGTCACTGGAAAAATTTGCAATATTTCAGAACCATTTCCAGTTGCTAAGTGGTTGAGATTAATAATTCAGTAACTGACTTAACGATAAGAGAAATATCTGGGTCTGTAGGGAGCAGTAAATTTCATTTCTTCAGTTCATAAAATCAATTTCCATGCCATTTTAGAGACAATTTCAAATGAAACAGAGTTTTAACCCAGTTTTAAACTTTTAAGGTTGTTTCCATTAAAAAGGCAAAATGAAAGTGCTAATTTCATTTATTAAAATCGCTAAATAATTAATAATCCCATTTTTATTTTCACACAAACTCCAATAAAGCAGAGCCGCCGCTCCGCAAAAAGACAAGCGGGCACAAATAAGAAAAACAAAATTCATCTTTCAGGGCCGTAGGAAAATTATGCCAGCGGACAGTTTGATGGTTTTGGGAAAATAATGAGCAGAACAAACAGCAAAATGTCCTAAGCATGCTACTTACTGTTAAGTAGTAAGCGAAAGCCAATACTACTTATCTAATTGGTAGATCTATCAGCCATCAGCTCGTAAGAAGGGGGCCGGAATTAACTAAGGGGGCCGGAAAAGCAGATTAACACGCACTCTGGATTCGAATGCAAAGTCACCATCCATGCTGTGCTCTGCTGCTAATCCGGAGAAACTCCAGCAATTCAAGTTGCGATTGCTACCTGCCCAAGATATCTCTTGTGTAATAAATAAAATGGGGTAGCCGAGGGGAGGGCAGCTCAGTGCTGCCGATTCAGCAGTCGGTCGATAAGCGAGTGCAGAGCCTCACTGGCCGGCACAGCGGGCAGCTGGCTGAGCTGCCAGTGGGCCTCGCGGCAGTGCAGCTGGGCCAGCATCCGGGTCTGGCCAACGCCGTCGGCGCGGGCCACGCTGTCCAGAGCCAGCTGGAGGTCACCTGGACGGGAGAGCCGGCGGGCAACGGCGGCCCGCAGTTGCGGACAGGTCTGCATGGCAAACAGCACCGGCCCAGTGAGGACGCCGCGGCGCAGGTCGGCAGCACCAGCAGGCTTGCCCAGCTGGACGTCAGAGGCCTCAAAATCTAGCAAGTCGTCAACCTGCGGGTCCGAGTAGGGTTGACGGGGAGAGCGACAGGGTCAGCTGGGCCGGGTTTTTTGAGTTTCGAAAGCAGATTTTGATATTAAAAACGTCTTGAGAAGTTGGCATCAGTCTGGTAGGTGGTAGATACAGCGGAGTCTTCATCTGGACTCGAGAGTGGTGCATGAATTCATCATCTGGCATCAATATGTGGAATGGAACAGTGAGATGTTGCTGTGCTTCAGCAATATACCGAAATCCCCCGACGGGACTACTCAGCTATTAGTGGTAAAGAAAGCATTTTCTGAATCTTGGAAATCTCTCAGACGCTCACCAGCTGGAACGCCATGCCGATGCTGCGCCCGAGTTCGAATGCGGCTGCCGCGGTAGCCGGACTGGAGCCTGGCGCCAGAACTGCGGCGCACTTGGCCGAGTGCGCCAGCAGCGCGGCGGTCTTCCTATAAGTCCTGGCCAGGTAGCGGCTGAGGTCGCCGGTCTCGCCAAGCTGGTCGAGCTCGCCGCGCACCAGGTCGCTGATGGCTGTGGCCATGCCGCGGACAACCAGCGGGTGGCCAGTGCCGGCCAGCAGCTGAGAGGCCACGCCAATCATGTGATCGCCGGCCAGGACAGCGTCGCGATGGCCGAATCGGCTCTGCACGGAGGCGGCGCCGCGGCGCAGGTCGGAGCCGTCGATGAGATCGTCGTGGATCAGCGAGGCGGAGTGGATCATCTCTGTCACTATGGCGACGGTGCGCTGCCGCTGGCAGGCCGGCAGACCGGCATTGCAGACGTGCGACACCAGCAGGACAAGCAGGGGCCTAACCAGCTTCCCGGGCGCGTCCAGATGGTGCCGCATCATTAGGCTGAGTTTATCGGGCGCCGAATCGGGCGTCAGGTGAGTCCGCATGTCGGCCGCCAGGGTCGCCGTCTGGGCTTGGAGCTCCGAGAGCAGCCGCTCCGACTCTGGCGTAGGCGGCGTTGAGGATGAAGCGTCTTGGGCGCCGATGGCGGTGGCGCTGACGCGGGCGCGAACCGGCGCGCTAAAGCAGAAGCGGCGAGCGCAAGCGGCGCAGACGCGAAGCCTGCGTCAGTAAATGGAATTCAAACCGAATGAAAATAAATGCGGTGAAAATTGTACCAAGACTCGAGTGGCCAGGCACTGTCAGTGGGTAAAGCTTGACCTCACAATGGGTCGGAATAGCGTATATTTTAGCATCATAAAATATAATATTCAGAGTGCAATAAATCATATTATCGAGAACTCACCGAGAGTACATGTGGATACTACTGGTAGCTCTCTTGAACACAGGCAGAAAATCGAAGGCCTAATCGCGGTGCTCAGCTGAAGCAGAGAAAAAAAAATATAGTTTTTATAATAGAGAAAAAGAACAAATTTTCTAAGTAAAAATGTTTGACTGCTAGTTGCATCAGACTGGTAGGTGGTAGATATACCGTCCTCATTATTCAATAGGAGTGGTGCATGATTTATCATCACATGAATCATAGCACAGGCCTAGGCCTTAGCCTAACAGAAATGATTGGAACTCACATCAAATTGATCTGGCCATAGCCATCCGAGACCTGCCTTTTGATGACGACGATGGAGGCTGCAAGACAAATTGTTGTTTAAAGTATTAGCAAACAAATCTAACACAATCCTATAATCCAAAAGTCGGATATTATACAATAAATAGCTCAGTCTGGTAGGTGGTAGATCAAAGGAGTCTTCATGTTAACTAGAGAGTGGTGCATGAATTCATCATTTAGACAAGTAACACGCAGGGCAATATACAATACGAGTGGAACTCCTCCTTCGGAGGAGAAAGGGGAAGAACTCCCATCACCGGAATTCCATTCCCTGAAATCCATCAGCTGAAACTCCATGACTTGAATCCCATCTTCCAAATCGTCTCCAAATTCTTTACAAAACCTTTGAAAGACCATAGCTCAAAGACTCTCAAGTCTCTCATATCTCCTCTCTCCTCTCTTCGCTATTATCATGACTCTCTTCTCTCTCCTCTCTCTCATCTCATCTCTACCCCTACTCCCTTATTTATATCTTCTCCCTGGTCTTTCGTCTCTACTCTCTCCTGTCTCATTTCTCCCCTCTTTTCTCATCTCTTCTCTCTCCCCTCTCCTCCATCATCTCTCATCCTTCATCTCACTCTTTCTTTCTTCTCTACTCTCCCCTCTCTTCTATTTCCCCTGTACGCTCTTATCCCTCATCTCTATTCTCTCTCCTATCATCTCTCCAAATTCTTTACAAAACCTTTCAAAGACCATAGCTCAAAGACTCTCACGTCTCTCATATCTCCTCTCTCATATCTCTTCCCTCATCTCACTCTTTCTTTCTCCTCTACTCTCCCCTCTCTTCTATTTCCTCTGTACGCTCTTATCCGTCATCTATTCTCTTTCCTATTATCTCTCTTGTCTCCCTCTGCTATCTCATATCTCCCCTCTCATCTCCTCTCTCCTCTTCTCTTCTCTCTCCCTCTTCGTTTCCGCCTTACTCCCCTCTTCTCTTCCATCGGTCATGTCTAATCTATCCACTCATTTCTACTCTGTTTTATACCATCTCATGTCTCTTCTCTTTTCGATCTTCTCTTTACTCTCTTTTATGACTGATTGAAGATGCCAAATCTATCAAGATCCTCTCCGCAAAGCAGAAATCCTCTCCGTGAAACTGAAAACCATTGAAATCCTCTCCGCGAAACAGAAATCCTCTCCGTGAAACTGAAAACCATCGAAATTATCTCTTTAAAACTGGACTCAATCGAAATTTTCTCCGTCAAAAAGAATAAATTAGGATTCACTGGTTAGGGTTATTGTTAGGGTTAGGGTTAGGGTTAGAGCTACACACAGCTGCGTGTTTAAATAAAAAATTGAGCCAATTGAATCAATTGATAGCGCAACCGATTTCAAAGTCAGTCAGTATCAGTCTCAGGTAAAGTGAACAAAAAGATTGCGCAATTTAAATCAACCCTCCAGTACACAGAGACCGGCCCCTTTTCAATACGCAGTGGCAGTTAGAAATTGAACCCGGGTGTTGGGGCATTGAACTAAAAATGAGTACAATCTTTGCAGAAAGCTAAAAGTATGGAAATAGTTTTTGTATGCTGTGCTTTTAGTCTTTATATTTAAAGCAAACAATTTATATCCTCGAACTCAGCGTTGCAAGATCTTTTCAGCAGTATAAGTCTCTTCTCTTAAAGTTTAGAACTCGAAGAGCAGTTAGCGTTTGAAAGTTCCCGTTTTAAAGCATTGAAATGTCGCGTGTACGTTCACTGCCTGCCAAAGAGGCTCGCAAGTTTATTCATTCATTACACAGGCCGGCTATTACACAGGGCAGCCTATTAAAAGGCACAGATAATGAAACAAATTGATGTCGCAACCGATTTCACAGTCAGTCATTATCAGTCTCAGTTAAAGTTAACAAAAACATTGCGCAATATAAATCAACCCTCCAATCCACAGCAGTAGTGAGAAGTTGAACCCTCCCCCCAACTTTATCTATTTCGTCTCGCAAAACTGAGTACAATATTTGCAAAAAGTTAAAAGTATGGAAATAGTTTTTCAAATGCTGTGCTTTTTCTTTTCATATTTAAAGCAAACAATTTATATCCCCGAACTCAGCGTTGCAAGATCTTTCCAGCAATATAAGTCTCTTCTTTCAAAGTTTAAAACTCGAGGAACAGTTAGCGTTTGAAACTGTCTGATTTATAGCATTGAAGTATCGAGTGTACGTTCACTGCCTGCTTGCAAGTTGATGCATTGAATTTCAATGTCCAACAAATACACAGGACTGCCCATTGAAAGGCAGGAAAACTTATCAGTAGCCATATCATTGCGCAATTATCTATACAGTCAGCCAGTGAGCCAGGGTCCAAGTGTACACACGCAGCCACTGAGAACGCTCCCACCCCCCACTGGAAAGAAAATACACTGCATAGATAGGGAAAAGTTGTGGCGCAATCACTTGAAATTCATGCAAATTTTCAGCTCCAAGCAGAAAGAGGGGACAATTAAGATTATCAAAGGTCAAGACCGCCGTTTTCTGCTTTTTTGAGGATCTTAGAAATTAAAATTTCAGAATTAAAATAGCCTATAGCCGACCTCGGATAATTTCCAATCTTCCCATATAAGTTTCAACGCTGAGTTGCCACTATTCAAGGAGGAGTTGTCGAAATGACACACACACAGACACACACACACACAGACAGACAGACAAACAACACGTCAACTTTAGTATATAGAGTGGAACTCCTCCTTCGGAGGAGAAAGGGGAAGAACTCCCATCACCGGAATTCTATTCCCTGAAATATCCATCAACTGAAATTCCATGTCTTTAACCCTATCTTCCAAATCGTCTCCAAATTCTTTACAAAATCTTTCAAAGACCATAGCTCAAAGACTCTTACGTCTCTCATATCTACTCTCTCCTCTCTTCGCTATTATCGTGACTCGCTTCTCTCTCCTCTCTCTCATCTCATCTCTACCCCTACTCTCTTATTTATCTCTACTCCCTTATTTATCTCTTCTCCCTCGTCTTTCGTCTGTACCCTATCCTGTCTACTCTCCTATCTTCTATCTTATCTCTCCCCTTTTCTCTCCTCTCTCATATCTAATCTCTAATCACTTATCTATCGTCTCCGCTCTACTTTCTCTCTTCTTTTTTCTCTCTTCTCTCTGCTCTCATTTCTCGTATCTCTTATACGCTCTCACCCTCTCCTTTCTTATCTCCCATCTTTCTTCCCTCCTTTCTACTGCATCACCTGTCTCCTCTCTTCTCTTTTCTCTCCTCTCCATTCTCTCTTCTCTACTCTCATCTCCCCTCATCTCTTCTCTAATCTCTAATCTCTTCTCTCTCTTATTTTCTCACTCATCTCTTTTCTCATTGCATCTCTCATCTCTCCTCTCTCTCTCTCCTCTCATCTGTACTATCTTTTTTATCTCTTCTCCCAGGTCTTTCAAATTTACTCTCTCCTGTCTCCTCTCTCCCCTCGTCTTTCCTCTCTCATATCTCTTCTCTACTCACTTATATATTCTCTCTCCTCTGCTCCCCTTTTACACTTTCCTATATGCTCTCACTCTCACCCTCCCCTTTCTTATCTGCTGTTTTTACACTCCTTTCTACCACCTGTCTCCTCTCGTTTCTCTCCTCTCTGCACTCTCATCTTTACCCTCTTCTTTCTCCTCACTACTTTCTTCTCTTAAATCTCTGATCTCTGATCTTTCATCTCTCTCCTCTCACCTCTCACCTCTCTCCTCTCTTTCCTCTCTTCTATTGCCTCTGTACGCTCTTGTCCCTCCTTTCTTCTCCATCCTGTCTCCTCTCTGCAATCTCATATCTCCTCTCTCATATCCTCTCCCTTCATCTCCTCTCTCCTCTTCTCTTCTCTCTCCTTCGTTCCCGCCTTACTTTCCTCTTCTCTCCCATCTGTCATGTCTAATCTCTCCACTCATTTCTACTCTGTTTTCTATCATCTCATCTCTCTTCTCTTTTCATTCTTCTCTTTACTCTCTTCTCTGACTGATTTAAGATGCCAAATCCATCAAAATCCTCTCCGCGAAGCAGAAATCCTGTCCGTGCAACTGAAAACCATCGAAATCCTCTCCGTGAAACTGGACTCCTTCGAAATCCTCTCCTTGAAACTTAAATCCATCAAAATCGTCTCCATAAAACAGAAATCAATCATAAATTATCTCCGCGAAACAGAAATCCTCTCCGTGAAGCTGAACATCATCGAAATCCTCTCCGTGAAACTGAACACCTTCGAAATCCTCTCCGTGAAACTGAACACCTTCGAAATCCTCTCCGTGATACTGGACTCCTTCGAAATCCTCTCCTTGAAACTTAAATCTATCAAAATCGTCTCCATAAAGCAGAAATCAATCATAAATTTAACTCCGCGAAACAGAAATCCTCTCCGTGAAGCTGAACATCATCAAAATCCTCTCCGTGAAACTGAGCACCATCGAAATCCTCTCCACGAAACAGAAATCCTCTTTGTCAAAATTAAAACATTGAAATCGTCTCCGCTAAACTGGACTCAATCAATTTTTTCCGTCAAACAACTCAACTCTCCGGATTCATTGGTTAGGGTTAGGGTTAGGGTTAGAACTACGCACAGCTTCGTGTTAAAAGGCACTGATAAACTATTGAACTAATTGAATCAATTCATTGCGCAACCGATTTCACAGTCAGTCAGTATCAGTCTCAGTTAAAGTTAACAAAAACATTGCGCAATCTAAATCAACCCTCCAATACAAAGCAACTGACCCCCTTCCTATACACAGCGCCAGTTGGAAGTCGAAACCCCAACTTTATCTCTCACCTCTCGCCAAAATGAGTACAATCTTTGCAGAAAGTTTAAAGTATGGAAATAGTTTTTGCAATGCAGAGCTTTTAGTTTTCATATTTGAAGCAAACAATTTATATCCCTGAAATCAGCTTTGCAAGTTCTTTCCAGCAATATAAATTTTTTCTCTCAAAGTTAAAAACTCGAGCAACAGTTTGCGTTTGAAACTTTCTGATTTAAAGCATTGAAATATCGATTGTACGTTCACTGCCTGCTAAAGAGGCCCGCAAGTTTATGCATTGAATTTCAACGTTCAACAAAATCACAGGGCTGCCTATTGAAAATTAGAACACAAATCTTTGCGCAATTGTCTATACAGTCAGCCAGTGAGCCAGGGTCCGATTGTACACAGGCAGCCATTTAGAACGCCCCATCCCCCCACTGGAGAGAAAATACACTGCAGAGATAGGGAAAAGTTGTGGCGCAATCACTTGAAATTCATGCAAATTTTCAGCTCCAAGCAGAAAGAGGGGACAATTAAGATTATCAAAGGTCAAGACCGCCGTTTTCTGCTTTTTTGAGGATTTAGAAATTAAAATTTCAGAATTAAAATAGCCTATAGCCGACCTCGGATAATTTCCAATCTTCCCATATAAGTTTCAACGCTGAGTTGCCACTATTCAAGGAGGAGTTGTCGAAATGACAGACAGACACACAGACAGACAGACAAACAACGCGTCAACTTTAGTATATACGAGTGGAACTCCTCCTTCGGAGGAGAAAGGGGAAGAACTCCCATCACCGGAATTCTATTCCCTGAAATATCCATCAACTGAAATTCCATGTCTTTAACCCTATCTTCCAAATCGTCTCCAAATTCTTTACAAAATCTTTCAAAGACCATGCTCAAAGACTCTCAAGTCTCTCATATCTCCTCTCTCCTCTCTCTCATCTCATCTCTACCCCTGCTCCCTTATTTATCTCTTCTCCCTCGTCTTTCGTCTGTACCTTCTCCTGTCTTCTGTCTCCTCTCTTCACTCTTATCTCTCCCTCTTCTCTCCTCTCTCATATGTCATCTCTACTCACTTATCTATCGTCTCTCTTAACCCTCTCTCTCTCTTCTCTTTTCTCTTCTCTCTGCTCTCATTTCTCATATTTCATATACGCTCTGACACTACTTTCTTGTCTCCCATCTTTCTTCCTCCTTTTCACTATCCCCTGTCTCTTCTCTTCTCTCTTTTTATTCTCTCCATTCTCTCTTTTCTCCTTTCCTTGCTCCTTTCATCTCTCTCCTCTCTCCTCACTCTCTTCTCCTTTCGCTTCTCTCTCCTCTCTCTCCTCTCATCTTTACTACCTTATTTATATCTTCTCCCTAGTCTTTCGTCTGTACTCTCTCCTGTCTCCTCTCTCCCCTCTCTCTCATCCCTCATCTCCTCATCTCACTCTTTCTTTCTCCTCTACTCTCCCTCTCTTCTATTGCCTCTGTACGCTCTTATCCCTCATCTATTCTCTCTCCTATCATCTCCAATCTGTCATGTCTAATCTCTCCACTCAATTATACTCTGTTTTCTATCATCTCTTCTCTCTTCTCTTTTCAGTCTTCTCTTTACTCTCTTCTCTGACTGATTGAAGATGCCAAATCCATCAAGATCCTCTCCGCGAAGCAAAAATCCTGTCTGTGCAACTAAAAACCATCGAAATCCTCTCAGTGAAACTGGACTCCTTCGAAATCCTCTCCTTGAAACTTAAATCCATCAAAATTGTTTCCATAAAACAGAAATCAATCATAAATTATCTCCGCGAAACAGAAAGCCTCTCCGTGAAGCTGAACATGATCGAAATCCTCTCCGTGAAACTGAACACCATGGAAATCCTTTCGTGAAACTGAACATCATCGAAATCCTCTCCACGAAACAGAAATCTTCTCCGTCAGAATTTAAACATTGAAATCGTCTCCGCTAAACTTGACTTAATCGAATTTTTTCCGTCAAACAACTCAACTCGCCAGATTCATTAGGGTTAGGGTTAGGGTTAGGGTTAGAACTACGCACAGCTTCGTGTTAAAAGGCACAGATAAAAATATTGAACTAATTGAATCAATTCATTGCGCAACCGATTTCACAGTCAGTCAGTATCAGCCTCAGGTAAAGTTAACAAAAACATTGCGCAATCTAAATCAACCCTCCAATACACAGCAGCAGTGAGAAGTTGAACCCTCCCCCAACAATCTTTGCAGATTAAAGTACAATCTTTGCAGAAAGTTAAAAGTATGGAAATAGTTTTTCAAATGCTGTGCTTTTTCTTTTCATATTTAAAGCAAACAACTTATATCCCCGAACTCAGCGTTGCAAGATCTTGCCAGCAATATAAGTTTCTCCTCTCAAAGTTTAAAACTCGAGGAACAGTTAGCGTTTGAAACTGTCTGATTTATAGCATTGAAGTATCGAGTGTACGTTCACTGCCTGCTTGCAAGTTGATGCATTGAATTTCAATGTCCAACAAATACACAGGACTGCCCATTGAAAGGCAGGAAAACTTATCAGTAGCCATATCATTGCGCAATTATCTATAAAGTCAGCCAGTGAGCCAGGGTCCAAGTGTACACACGCAGCCACTGAGAACGCTCCCACCCCCACTGGAAGAAAATACACTACAGAGATAGGGAAAAGTTGTGGCGCAATCACTAAAAATTCATGCATTTTTCAGCTCCAAGCAGAAAGAGGGGACAATTAAGATTATCAAAGGTCAAGATTCAAGTTTTCTGCTTTTTTGAGGATCTTAGAAATTAAAATTTCAGAATTAAAATAGCCTATAGCCGACCTCGGATAATTTCCAATCTTCCCATATAAGTTTCAACGCTGAGTTGCACTATTCAAGGAGGAGTTGTCGAAATGACAGACAGACAGACAGACAAACAACACGTCAACTTTAGTATATAAGTGGAACTCCTCCTTCGGAGGAGAAAGGGGAAGAACTCCCATCACCGGAATTCTATTCCCTGAAATATCCATCAACTGAAATTCCATGTCTTTAACCCTATCTTCCAAATCGTCTCCAAATTCTTTACAAAATCTTTCAAAGACCATAGCTCAAAGACTCTTACGTCTCTCATATCTACTCTCTCCTCTCTTCGCTATTATCGTGACTCGCTTCTCTCTCCTCTCTCTCATCTCATCTCTACCCCTACTCTCTTATTTATCTCTACTCCCTTATTTATCTCTTCTCCCTCGTCTTTCGTCTGTACCCTATCCTGTCTACTCTCCTATCTTCTATCTTATCTCTCCCCTTTTCTCTCCTCTCTCATATCTAATCTCTAATCACTTATCTATCGTCTCCGCTCTACTTTCTCTCTTCTTTTTTCTCTCTTCTCTCTGCTCTCATTTCTCGTATCTCTTATACGCTCTCACCCTCTCCTTTCTTATCTCCCATCTTTCTTCCCTCCTTTCTACTGCATCACCTGTCTCCTCTCTTCTCTTTTCTCTCCTCTCCATTCTCTCTTCTCTACTCTCATCTCCCCTCATCTCTTCTCTAATCTCTAATCTCTTCTCTCTCTTATTTTCTCACTCATCTCTTTTCTCATTGCATCTCTCATCTCTCCTCTCTCTCTCTCCTCTCATCTGTACTATCTTTTTTATCTCTTCTCCCAGGTCTTTCAAATTTACTCTCTCCTGTCTCCTCTCTCCCCTCGTCTTTCCTCTCTCATATCTCTTCTCTACTCACTTATATATTCTCTCTCCTCTGCTCCCCTTTTACACTTTCCTATATGCTCTCACTCTCACCCTCCCCTTTCTTATCTGCTGTTTTTACACTCCTTTCTACCACCTGTCTCCTCTCGTTTCTCTCCTCTCTGCACTCTCATCTTTACCCTCTTCTTTCTCCTCACTACTTTCTTCTCTTAAATCTCTGATCTCTGATCTTTCATCTCTCTCCTCTCACCTCTCACCTCTCTCCTCTCTTTCCTCTCTTCTATTGCCTCTGTACGCTCTTGTCCCTCCTTTCTTCTCCATCCTGTCTCCTCTCTGCAATCTCATATCTCCTCTCTCATATCCTCTCCCTTCATCTCCTCTCTCCTCTTCTCTTCTCTCTCCTTCGTTCCCGCCTTACTTTCCTCTTCTCTCCCATCTGTCATGTCTAATCTCTCCACTCATTTCTACTCTGTTTTCTATCATCTCATCTCTCTTCTCTTTTCATTCTTCTCTTTACTCTCTTCTCTGACTGATTGAAGATGCCAAATCCATCAAGATCCTCTCCGCGAAGCAGAAATCCTGTCCGTGCAACTGAAAACCATCGAAATCCTCTCCGTGAAACTGGACTCCTTCGAAATCCTCTCCTTGAAACTTAAATCCATCAAAATCGTCTCCATAAAACAGAAATCAATCATAAATTATCTCCGCGAAACAGAAATCCTCTCCGTGAAGCTGAACATCATCGAAATCCTCTCCGTGAAACTGAACACCTTCGAAATCCTCTCCGTGAAACTGAACACCTTCGAAATCCTCTCCTTGAAACTTAAATCTATCAAAATCGTCTCCATAAAGCAGAAATCAATCATAAATTTAACTCCGCGAAACAGAAATCCTCTCCGTGAAGCTGAACATCATCAAAATCCTCTCCGTGAAACTGAGCACCATCGAAATCCTCTCCACGAAACAGAAATCCTCTTTGTCAAAATTAAAACATTGAAATCGTCTCCGCTAAACTGGACTCAATCAATTTTTTCCGTCAAACAACTCAACTCTCCGGATTCATTGGTTAGGGTTAGGGTTAGGGTTAGAACTACGCACAGCTTCGTGTTAAAAGGCACTGATAAACTATTGAACTAATTGAATCAATTCATTGCGCAACCGATTTCACAGTCAGTCAGTATCAGTCTCAGTTAAAGTTAACAAAAACATTGCGCAATCTAAATCAACCCTCCAATACAAAGCAACTGACCCCCTTCCTATACACAGCGCCAGTTGGAAGTCGAAACCCCCAACTTTATCTCTCACCTCTCGCCAAAATGAGTACAATCTTTGCAGAAAGTTTAAAGTATGGAAATAGTTTTTGCAATGCAGAGCTTTTAGTTTTCATATTTGAAGCAAACAATTTATATCCCTGAAATCAGCTTTGCAAGTTCTTTCCAGCAATATAAATTTTTTCTCTCAAAGTTAAAAACTCGAGCAACAGTTTGCGTTTGAAACTTTCTGATTTAAAGCATTGAAATATCGATTGTACGTTCACTGCCTGCTAAAGAGGCCCGCAAGTTTATGCATTGAATTTCAACGTTCAACAAAATCACAGGGCTGCCTATTGAAAATTAGAACACAAATCTTTGCGCAATTGTCTATACAGTCAGCCAGTGAGCCAGGGTCCGATTGTACACAGGCAGCCATTTAGAACGCCCCATCCCCCCACTGGAGAGAAAATACACTGCAGAGATAGGGAAAAGTTGTGGCGCAATCACTTGAAATTCATGCAAATTTTCAGCTCCAAGCAGAAAGAGGGGACAATTAAGATTATCAAAGGTCAAGACCGCCGTTTTCTGCTTTTTTGAGGATTTAAGAAATTAAAATTTCAGAATTAAAATAGCCTATAGCCGACCTCGGATAATTTCCAATCTTCCCATATAAGTTTCAACGCTGAGTTGCCACTATTCAAGGAGGAGTTGTCGAAATGACAGACAGACACACAGACAGACAGACAAACAACGCGTCAACTTTAGTATATATAGATAGACGAGGCCAACTCCTCCTTCGGAGAAGAAAGGGGAAGAACTCCAATCAGCGGAATTCCATTCCCTGAACTCCATCAGCGGAATCCCATTTTCCAACACCTCTCCGCGCAACAGAAATCGTCTCCGTGAAACTGAACACTATCGAAATCCTCTCCGTGAAACTGAACACCATCGAAATATTCTCCGCGAAATAGAAATCCTCTCCGTGAAACTGGACTAAATCGAAATTTCTACGTCAAATAGCCCAGCTCTCAGAATTCATTGGTTAGGGTTAGGGTTAGGGTTGACAGCTGCGTGTTGAAAGGCGCCGTAAAAACATTGAACCAATTAAATTGCGCAACTTATTTCTCAGGCAGTCAGTATCAGCCTCAGTTAAAGTTAACAAAAAGATTGCGCAATCTAAATCAACCCTCAAATACACAGCAACCGACCCCCTTCCAATACGCAGTGCAGCTAGAAATTGAACCCCCCCCACCAACTATTGGGGGTCGGTCGAACCCCCATTGAACTCCAAAATGAGCACAATCTTTGCAGAAAGCTAAAAGTATGAAAATCTTTTCTTGAATGCTGTGAATTTAATTTTCATATTTAAAGCAAAAAACTTATATCCCCGAACTCATTGCAGCAAGATCTTTCCAGCAATATAAGTCTCTCCTCTCTAAGTTCAAAACTCGAGCAACAGTTAGTGTTTGAAACTTTCTGATTTTAAGCATTGAAATATCGAGTGTACGTTCACTGCCTGCTAAAGATGCTCGCAAGTTTATGCATTAAAATGCACTGAATTTCACTGTGCAAAAAATACACAGGGCTTCCTGTTAAAAAACAGAACACAAATAGTTGCGCAATTGTCTATAAAGTCAGTCAGTGAGCCAGGGTTCAAGTGTACACACGCAGCCACTGAGAACGCGACCATCCCCCCACTTGAGAGAAAATACACTGCCAAGATAGAAAAATTTTATGGCGCAATCACTAAAATTGATGCAATTTTCAGCTCCAAGCAGAAAGAGGGGACAATTAAGATTATCAAAGGTCAAGACCCGCCATTTTCTGCTTTTTTAGGGATCTTAAAAATTGAAAATGAAAGATTAAAATAGCCTAAAGCCTCCTCGGAAAATTTGCAGTTTTTCCCCATATAAGTTTCAACGCTGTTGCAAGTATTCTAGGAGGAGTTATCGAACTGACATACATACAGACAAACAACGCAACCACTTTTAGTATTAAACGAGGCCAACTCCTCCGATGGAGGAGAAAGGGGAAGAACTCCCATCACCGGAATTCCATTCCCTGAACTCCATCAGCTGAATCCCAAGACCCGAATCCCATTATCTAACTGTTCTCCAAATCATCAAAATCCTCTCTGTGAAACTGAACACGATCGAAATCCTCTCCGCGAAACAGAAATCCTCTCCGTGAAACTGGACTCAATCGAAAGTTTCTCCGTCAAACAACTAAACTCTCAGGATTCAGTGGTTAGGGTTAGGGTTAGGTTGGAGCTGCACAGAGCTGCGTGTTTGAAAAGGTCCGATAAAAAATGAGATAATTGAATCAAAAGATTGCGCAATTTACGCTCGTATTTCTAAGTCAGTCAGTATCAGTCTCAGTTAAAGTTAACAAAAATATTGCGCAATCTAAATCAACCCTCCATCCAATACACAGCGACCGACCCCCTTCCAATACGCAGTGGCAATTAGAAATTGAACCCCCCCCCCCAACTGTTGGGGGTCAGTCGAACACCATTGAACTCCTAAAATGAGTACAATCTTTTCAAAAGTTAAAAGTATGGAAATAGTTTTTCCAATGCAGAGCATTTAGTTTTCATATTTAAAGCAAACAATTTATATCCCCGAACTCAGCGTTGCAAGTTCTTTCCAGCAATATAAGTCTCTCCTCTCAAAGTTAAAAACTCCAGCAACAGTCTGAGTTTGAAATTTGCCGATTTATAGCATTGCAATATTGAGTGTACGTTCATACGTTCACTGCCTGCTAAAGAGGCCCGCAAGTTTATTCATTTGAATTCACTGTCTAACCAATGCACAGGCAGTCAATTGAAAGGCGCTGATAATAAAACCAATTGAATCTCAGCACATATAGCCATATAATTGCGTTACTTACCCACCACCCACGAATACACACAGTTCAAATTTTTCAGCCGGGGTCCGCTTGTACACACGCTGCCACTGAGAACGCGACAACCCCCACTGCGACAGAAAATACACTACAGAGATAGGAGAAAGTTGTGGCGCAATCGCTCAAAATCATGCAAATTTTCGGCTCCGAGCAGAAAAAAAGTGTCCAGAGAAGGTTAGGAAATCAGTTTTCTGCTTTTTTAGGGATCTTAAAATGTGAAATAAAAAATTGAAATAGCCCACTGCAGTCCCGGAAATTTGCAGTTTCCCCATAAAAGTTTCAACGCTGACTTGCAAGTATTCTAGGAGGAGTTATGCAACACACAAACAAACAGACAAACAAACAAACAATCATCGCACAACTTTA
>NIVC01001881.1:220000-225895 GCA_002269645.1 Macrostomum lignano | reverse complement strand
ACTCCAGATCAGTATCTATTCACTCCAGGCCTGCTCTGGTCACTCCAGATCAGTATCTATTCACTCCAGTGCTCTGGTCACTTCAGATCAGTATCTATTCACGTCCAGTGCTCCTGGTCACTCCAGATCAGTATCTATTCACTCCAGTGCCTGCTCTGCGTCACTCCAGATCAGTATCTATTCACTCCAGATGCTTGTCACTCTGCGTCACTCCAGTTCAGCTTCTATTCCCTATTTCAGGCCCAACAGTCAGAACACCAAGCCGCAGTGCCACCTCCTTACAGTTCAGCGAATGCTCAAGAACTTTCCAAAAGTAGTCGCACAATGCGAAGCCCTGCTCACTGATGCTCTGAACCGTTAGGCTGGACTGTTTGATGGTTTAAGAAGAGGTGAGCATTCGCGACAGACATCGTCGTTTGAAGCTTCGAATTCCTCGATGCCAGCAGCCGAAGGTCAAACCATTGGCATCGGGTTCTACCCCAGCAACTGAAGAAGCCGTGGCAGCTACGGAGCGCCGGGTTCGTCGACGGCTCAAGCGACTTCGCGAAGAGGCGAAAAGGAAGTCTGCTGCGTCGAGCTCGGAGCACCGGGCGGCTGCCTCGGCGTCGTCAGCGGCGGCTTGCGTGCAGCGAAGGAGGAAACACAAAACTGCAAGTGGCGGCGGCTCCGGGGTGCAGTACAGCCGCGACTACAAACTGGTGCTCCGGCATCTCATCCAGCAGATGATGGAGGAAGGGCAGGCGTCTGATTGACTGTGTTGTAGACTTCTTTCCATTGAAAATGATGGCCTCCCAGATCCTCAGTTCCTGGGCCAGCCTCCAGATCCTCAGTTGCTGGGCCAGCCTCCCAGATCCTCAGTTGCTGGGCCAGCCTCCAGATCCTCAGTTGCTGGGCTAGCCTTCCAGATCTTCAGTTACTGGGCCAGCCTCCCAGATTCTTCAGTTACTGGGCCAGCCTCCCAGATCCTCAGTTGCTGAGCCAGCCTCCCAGATCCTCAGTTGCTGAGCCAGCCTCCCAGATCCTCAGTTGCTGGGCTAGCCTTCCAGATCTTCAGTTACTGGGCCAGCCTCCCAGATCTTCAGTTACTGGGCCAGCCTCCCGTGTCAGTTGCTGGGGCAGCCTCCAGAGTGTCAGTTGCTGGGCCAGCCTCCAGAGTGTCAGTTGCTGAGCCAGCCTCCCAGATCATCAGTTGCTGGGCCAGCCTCCCAGACCCCAGTTCTGTGCCAGCCTCCCAGATCCTAAGTTGCTGGGCCAGCCTCCCAGATCAGTTGCTGGGCCAGCCTCGCAGATCCTCAATTGCGGAGCAAGCTCTCATCTGTTTATCTATGTTTCATAGTATGCTTTTAATAGTTTCCTGTCTGATGATATATCTAGTTTGCATTATATTTTAAAAAGAAATGTATAGTTTATAACCAAATAATACTTTATAACAGTTTACTATACAATTATTTACTATTCCAGTTTCTTTTATTGATTTGCGTTTAGTTACATAGGTTAGGAATGTTATTATCGTGGTTTATTAAAGTTTCTCGAGAGTAACTCAAATAGACTTTATAAGAGACTGCGATATAGAGAATGGGGTGTTCAGGTGTTCAGGGTACGTATAGTTTAGGTGGAGTCAGAGGTGGATGGAGAGAGGGTGAGAGAGTCAGGGGTAAAGAGAGTCAGGGGGTGGAGAGAGTCAGCGGTAAAGAGAGTCAGGGGTAAAGAGAGTCAGCGTAAAGAGAGTCAAGTGTGGAGAGAGTCAGCGGTAAAGAGAGTCAGGGGTGGAGAGAGTCAGCGGTAAAGAGAGTCAGGGGTAAAGAGAGTCAGCGGTAAAGAGAGTCAAGTGTGGAGAGAGTCAGCGGTAAAGAGAGTCAGGGGTAAAGAGAGTCAGCGGTAAAGAGAGTCAGGGGTAAAGAGAGTCAAGGGTGGAGAGAGTCAGCGGTAAAGAGAGTCAGGGGTAAAGAGAGTCTGGGGTAAAGAGAGTCAGCGGTAAAGAGAGTCAGCGGTAAAGAGAGTCAGCGGTAAAGAGAGTCAGCGGTAAGAGAGTCAGGGGTAGAAAGCGTCAGGTGTAAAAATTCGTATAGAGTCGAAGGTAAAGAGTGAGGGAAAATCTTCAACTCCCACTTCAGAAACTTCAACGACGCAAGCAGAAGCTCTGGTCTCGTTGGCTCGCCGCCGCTGTCAAGGCGGACTCGACCGGCGATGTTGAATCGGCGTCACAGGAGCGTCGGCTAGATCGATTGCGTCGCATCGCTGGCGGACTACTGCGCCTTGGCGATAGCACCAAATTGTTGAGCCCGCTGCTCGGCAGTGCTAACTATGCCAGGCTGACCGCACCTGCTGATTATCGCTTCTTGTCCAGGTGAGCGATGTTCTACTAAAGACTACTCAAGTACGATGGGAAATGTCGTGTCTTGCAAAATTTTAGAAGGCAGGTTTTTTCCGAAAAAATACACTACGGAGATAGGAAGTTTTCATTTTTGTCAGTCAGCTACAAAAAAGTCATTGTTCTTAGCTGCAGGGCTGTCCCGGAGGGGATGTCATTGTTCGAAATGTCTATGGTAATGGGAAGGTTGTCTGGAAGTGAGAATGCATGGCAATGGCCATAGACACGAGCGGCAATAATAGCCGCTCGTGTCTATGGCCATTGCCATGAATTCTCACTTCCAGACAACCCCCCATTCTATGGTATTTTTTAATTCTATGTACAATTGTATATGTCCTGTGTCTAAAAAGCATTAGAATGCATGTCACAGCTCGAATTATTTGTTTTTATGAATCTAAAAGCTGTTGAAACCCGCGATTTTGAACCCGGGAATTCCAATCCCGGAACTACTTTTGCATGTATTCTGAAATCTAAGGTCATACACAAACAAAAACTTGTTAATTGTTAGTAGGATAGAGGTAGACATAAAATGGACACATTTGTGTAAAATTAGGATTTGAAGCAAACATTGATATTGTTGTCTGGGGTACTTCACAGAATGTCAGGCAATGTCTGTCTGACTCTAAAACATGTATTGGCAAACTCTGGCCTCTCCCTGACTCTCCCTATGTCCCTTGGATCCTTTAAAATTTCTATCGTCTCTTTGTTTCCTCTCATCTCTCTCGTCCCTCGTCTCTCTCTCTCTCCTCTCTCTCCTCTTCTCTCGTATCTTCCCTCATCTCTCTTCTCTTTCATCTCTCTTATCTTTTGTCTCTTGTCTCTTCTCTCCTCTCTCCTGTCTCCTCTCTACTTTTAGTTTCTCTCTCCTCTCCTCTCTCCTCTCTACTCTTTCGTTTTCTCTCTCTCTCCTCTCTCCTATCTTCTTTCGTATCTTCCCTCATCTCTCTTCTCTTTCATATCACTTATCTCATCTCTTCCCTTTTCTTTTCTCTCTCCTCTCCTCTCTCCTCTCTACTTATTCGTTTTCTCTCTTCTCCTCTCTCTCCCTCTTCTCTCGTCTCTTCCTTCTCCTCTCTATTCTTTTCTCTCTTCTCTTAACTCTCTCCTCTCTCCTCTTTCCTCTCTCTCCTCTCTCCCCTCTTCTCTCGTCTCTTCTCTCACCTCTTTCCTCTCATCTCTTTTCTTGTTTTATCTCTTCTCTCTCCCTCGTCACTCGTCTCTTCCCTCACCTCTCCTCTCTTGTCTGCGTTTTTATCTCTCTTTTCTCTTCTTTTATCTTTTCTCTCTTATCTCTTCTCGTTTCTCTCTGCTCTGCGCGCTCTCTCTCTCTCTCTGTCTCTCTCTCTCTCTCTCTCTCTCTCTCTCTCTCTCTCTCTCTCTCTCTCTCTCTCTCTCTCTCTCTCTCTCTCATCTCTCCTCTCCCATCTCTCTTCTCCTCTCTACTCTCTCCCTCTTCATTCTCCTATTTCCTCTTCTCTCTCCCTGTCTCTCCTCTCTCCTCTAGTCTCTGTAATCTCTTCTCTCTTATCTCTCCTCTGTTCTCTCTACTCTCCCATCTCTCGTCTGTTCACCCTCATCTCTGCTCTCTCATCTGTCATCTTTACTCTCTAATACGTTCTCTCACTTATCTCCTCTGTACTCTTCTCTTTCACCTCTTCTGACTCCTCTCTTTCCTTACTCCTCTCTTCTTTCTCTTCCCTCTTCTATACTCTCTCTCCTCTATTATCTTCTCTCGTCTCTCTGCACTCTCCTCTCACCTTTTTCATCTCTCATCTTTACTCTCTCATCTCTCCTTTCATTTGTCTCATCTCTACAATCTCATCTCTCCTTTCTCCCTCTTCTTACACCCCTCTCTTATCTCTATCTCTTCTCTTCTCACTCTTCTCTCCCCCTCTTATCTTCTCTCTTCTCTATCCTTTCTACTCTCTCCTCTCCTCTTGACCCTCTGTCATCTTCTTTCTGCTCTCTCATCTCTACTCTCTTCTCACTCTTCTTTACTCTCCTCTCATCGATCCTCTGTCTCATCTCTCCCCTCTTCTCACCTTTACTCTTTCCTCTCCTCCTTTCTCCCCTCCTCTCGCTTCTTCCTCCCTTCTTCTCTGCTCTCTCCTCACCACTTGTCTCTTCTCTTATCTTCCATGTTTTCTCTTATCCCCGTCCCGCCTCTCTTCTCTTCTAATAGTCTATTCCTTCTCCTTTCCACTCTCATCTGGCCCGCACATAAGCTGGATTCTTTATCTGGCTTTTGAAGTAAAAGTCTGCCGATCCCTGCTTCGAAAGCCAGTTTGTGGGACGTACTACTCTCATCGTTATTCTCATGCTTTGATCACGTCATCTTTCTTGCCAATTTGCAGCCCTGAAAGGAATTTGTGTATCTTCAGCTCCACTGCAGTCTGCATCAGTCTAACAACCAAGGAAATACGCATTTCTTAGGCCATTTAAATTTCAAAGTACTTTTAAGAGAAACTTAAAATTTCCATGGTGTGCCTAATTTAGTAGGGTTGTATTTCATTGCATTGCATAGCCTTTTCATAAATATTTCGCTTTTACAAACCATGCTGGATTGCCTCGATTTGCTAATTGCCATCCACTGTTAAACTGCTGCAGAGTTTGCCTATACAGAGGGAGGGCAGTGGTTAAAATTTCTCACTAAACTGTTAATGCTAAACGTAGCCTCTCCACTCTCGGGGTGCGAGATTGCGAGAAAGCTATAAATAAAGTTATTCCAAAACACTGTACATTTGCTATGTACATTCAGTCCTATCGCCTGACCCTTCGTCTGGCTCTGGGGGAATGAGTGAGTGAGTGGCACAAACAACAGAAAAAGCAGACAAACTTCACATGCTTACAGTTTCTTTTTCGGTTGAGTTACAGAGTTGAAACTTTACATTTAGATAGAGAATGAGTCAATGAAGAATTGTGTCAAGTTGGGAGTCAATCGCTTTACGTGGAGCAAACTTATGGCAGCTGAAAGTTAGTCAATTTTGAAACCCTTTTACACATCTGGGCCCAGATCGGTATCGGGAAAGAGAGGCAGGCTGGCGGAGGTTGGGGTGGTTGCTACGCTGAAAAAAACAGCCTAACTTTAAAAGTGCACAGCACCGCTCAGGATTAACTTTGAGACTCGAAAGTCTCAATTGTGCCAAAATAGTTTAAGATTATCTGTGTCAAATTTGAAGAGAATCGGAAGAAGTGGAGCGGCGCTATGGAGGATTAAGTGAAAAAATCGCGCATTTTGAGCAGTTTTTTGTACTTTTAGGTAGGAAGACTCAAATTTAGGAAATTTTAAGGTAGCCTAAGACATTCTCCGTAGTAAGTTTAGGGTGGGTGTAAAGTTTGGTGTAATTTGGTTGAGCGGTTTGGGAGTCCATAGCGATCAAAATTGTCCACACACAGACAGACACACACACACACACACAGAGTTTTGATTTTTATAGTTAGAGATTTTATCATCTCTGTTACACATATTGTTACATACAGTCAGCTAAGAATCATAAAATCGATTTACAAAACCAATGAGCCGA